>PVIY010036636.1:0-25287 GCA_004026745.1 Myrmecophaga tridactyla | reverse complement strand
TCATCTGTAACTTCTCAAACTTTTAAAATATGTTGTTTGAAATTCAATCTAAAATGGACAGGCACTCCAGAAGACAGGAACATATGACCAAAACCAAAAAGGAAAAAAATCATACAATAGAAACATATCTAGAGAAGGTTGAGCCAGAGAGGGTGAAAAATATTTTGCAATTGTTCCATTCAATTAACTAGAGGAAAAGAAAAGATGAGGGGGATGGATGAAAATATAGAGAATTAAAACAGACTGGGAATCTATTTAAAAAAAATCAGCTTCCTACATTCTGAGTAAGGAACGCACAGCTATGGCACCAGCCTCATGGTGCCAGCTTTCTACTGCCAATGTACTCATGAATAGTTTACTATAACTGACCTTTGAGAATTTTGATCTAGTGTTTCCAAAGCATGTGCTGTTATTTTGGGACCTGGGGAATCTCAGACAGACAACCGGATCTTAATGTCCTCAAGTCTTCTGCCCTGCATATGAGCCACCAAGCGATGATGCAGCTCTCCAGCTCTCCAGCTCTCTGTTCTAAGGTTGTTCCCACTCACCAATTTTTAGGGAAGTTAAGTTTCTGGTTTCTGAAATCAGCTCAGCAAAGGGAGCCCTTCTGACTTAAGTGACTGGATCCGGAGGTTAACCATTCCACTGCTAGAAGCTCATCTTCTTTCTTTACCAAAGTTTCAATCTATGGTACTATGATTTAGAAGTGACTGGATCCGGAGGTTAACCATTCCACTGCTAGAAGCTCATCTTCTTTCTTTACCAAAGTTTCAATCTATGGTACTATGATTTAGATTTACACTGCTTCCTAGTAACCATTCTGCATGATTCCTAAGATCTCCCACCCTTGCCAGGGAGGTTCTTGCATGTGATCTTTGTATTTTCTCTCCCTACAGCACCTGCTCAGTCTGCTCCAAAGCCCCAACCCCTACAAGCCAGCTCTAACCACCACCAAGAAACAGGGATTGGCTCAGTGCAGCATTTATGCTTTTGCAGGTTCAAGGAGAACTATTTTTCAAAACATATTCTATTGTGAAATATAACATATGTGCAAAGAAGCAATAAATTTCAAAGTACAGTTTAGCAATCAGATATAGGGCAAATATCAAACTATGATATGGGATCCATTTTAAACCCTACTCAGAAAAAAATTGCACAATGTAAGAATGTGTGCCATAGGGTCTTGCCTACTTCCATCTTATGGGCCATGGTCTTGTGACTGAGTGTGCCTGAATTCTGAAGAAAAACCCGACTGGACTGGTAAAAGTGTTCTTGTCTGGGGACTTAGTTTCTTTCACAAATTCCAAATGGTCATAGTCCACATGTGTAAGATGGAGATAAAGCAGATATATCACCAGGGTGTGGAACATTCATACTCGATGTTATGTTCCTTTCATATCACACTCCTTTTCCTGACTTTAAATTCAGAAAGGCCAACTAAAGATAACTGAGAGATACATTTGAAGAAGTCTAAGGCATTAGAGACCTCCAAGAGTTGAGGAAACAACCTAGTCCAAAATTAAATTTTCCTCTCATATGGATAACCATGAGAAGTGATGAAAATCTGCCCATGGTGTTTATCTACACCTATCAGAGATGCAAGATCTATCAACATAATTCTCTGATGATGGTGCTGGTTATGGTAGATAAAAATGAAAGACTAGAGTATTGGACAGAAGTTGCACATGGAGAAAGCATGATGAAGCATGTTACAGCCTTAAAGATTGGAAATAAAAATTGTAGTAGAAAGGCACAATTTTCTCTCATGCAGATGAACCTTTGGATGCAGAGGGAGGAGGATGCCATTTTGACCCTGCTCTTCTGAAATCCTATCACTTCCTATTCTCATTCCCTAGAAGATCTTTGACAATGATGTACTTCCATCTCTCCAAGATATACCTGGCATTTCCAATTGCCCCTTCTATTCACAGTGAGCCACTCACAGAGAGGATTTCCATCTCTCCACACTCAAGTCTGTATAACCACCCTCATCTGACCAGAAATTCAGGCTGCCTCAACGAACTGCTAATGCAAAAACTAAGTGTCTCCATTGCCACCTACATGCTACTGGTTGATTGATTTTCACTTGGTTGTATCTTCTTCACTGGGAAGAATCACAGAGGAGTTCTGTTCTTCAGACAAAAAGAATCAGAGCAGGAGAGAAGAAGAGAGGAAGAGTTGTTTCCTGGTCAGCCCCTGGTGGCTTTGCTTCCCTGGAAGGTTTTCTTTCTCACTTCTTCCTACTTCATTTATTTTAAAACAGTTTTTACTGGGAAGTAATGCTTTCCATTTCATATTCTCAGAACTGTCATGGGTTCTAGAATATGCTGGTCACTTTGCCAGAGCTGGCCAGTTGTCTGCTGGCCTGTCATGGCATTCCTTACCTCATGGAGTATTTCCTGATTTTTCTCCAAGTACTTGATTGGAGACTGTGCTCTGGAGCCAGACACAGCCCTGACTCTCAGATTCCATCTGCCAATACACTGTTGCTGTGAAGCAAGCAATCATAATGTAAACACAACACATGCCTCATTATATTATTTCCTTTTAAAGTGACTCCCTCCTACTCTATTTTGGTTCAGCAGAGTCCTGTACACACTTAGGTTCACCTAATAACTCGAGAGTGGTGGTGTTGTAAGCAATGTTTGCCTTCCTAGGCTCCAAGGTAAATGGCATCCATTATAGTATGTGTTTTGCTCCCCTCATCCAAATGCTGCATGGTATACAAAAGTCCACTCTACACAAATGTTTACTGAAAAAGAAAAATCAAAATGGGGTTTGGAATCCAGATCTTAAACATTCTTTCTGTGTGATTGTGGGTGAGTGACATTAAGAGAGTCTCAGTTACTTAGATTAATCCTCTTAATTTACTGAGAACTGTAAGAGCTGTGAGGTGTATGAGCAAGACTTGCATGAAGCCATTCCTGCTGACTTTGAAGTTTAGCAGTGCTGATTTCCACATCATTTATCATTGTCTTCTCACTCTCCCAATCAACATTTCATATCCATGGTCCCACTCTCCCTCTGCAACTGTAAAAACAGTAGCAAAATCTGAAAGAAGCAAATCTAAAGTTTTCAGGAAATAGGATAAAAATCATAGGAGTTGAAAAGGCATGAAGTAAAAAGTAAGACTGTATTGTGCTTTTCAAACTTCCCAACAATCCTGTTACATGAATGATAGTTCCAGCTGCTTGTAGATCCAGTGATCTACAAGGAGAAAATGACATTCTTGGGTCATGGAGAATGCCACAACCTTACTAGTAAGTTGCTTATCTGAACCTTCCTCACTTCTCAAACTTTGACAATCAGAGAGCTGAACAGTTATCTCAGGGATCCTCCTTTTTCTCCACTTGCAACTGACTGAGTTGTTGGGAAGAGGAGAAAATGCTGGTTGAGTTTTCACATTTTTCTTGGAAATGCATTAGATTCTTATTCATGCATGGTTGTTCAGCTTCAAACTGAGAAGAGACAGGAATCAGCTTCTACCAGTCCTCTCTACAGCCTTTTATCTGTTGCATATGAGGCATAAATTCAAGTCTCATTCAGTCTTTCTCCCTGTGGCAACCACATGAGCAAGGTAGACATGAATTTTAGGAGAAAGGACAAGAACAGAGCAGAAGATTTCATGAGTTCTCAGCTAGGAGTTTGTCTCCCAGACCCCAGACTTTCTGTTCATTCATCAACAAATTTCAGAACTGATCATGACACTGAATAATTCTATTCTCCAAGGAATTGGTGAGTAATAAAACATTTATGAGTTTAGGGAAGTCAATTGGAGCCAGCAGTTTGGAAGTTAGGGAGCTATGATGACAGGAGAGTAGGATAACTCATTTATGGTTTTACTAAAACACCCAAATTATGGAAGATCTTAACCAAACATTTTGACATGTTTATGCAGTGATAATCATAAATTTTTTTTGCCTTCCTTTTGTGGCTCCATTTCTATGTATAAGAATATATGTTATGGAGTTTATTCCATCTCAAATTTAGGTTATTCTATACTCAAATATTCATATGTCTCCCCACCCAATTATGAAGAGACACATTCTGCATTCCAATTCTGCAAAGTTCTACCATTTTGTTTCATGTTGGAGATGATTCCTGTATGACTCTCTTCACTTTTGTCTGACCAGGTGTATTTCCAAGACCACATGATATCTGAGGTCAGTGCATACAGAGCAGTAGAGTTCATTGCTCTTTTAGGAGCTCATGTTACCATAAAGTGTGTGTGTCAGTTTCCACATTGAGTAACATGAAAATTCAATGGAATGATCACAGATCCAAAGGTAAGAAATAAATTCCTAAAGGTCTGTAACTGTAATGTTCCCATTGCATTAATCAGATTAATTATAATATTATAATTAATCAATTATAAAAGGAACATCATAAAGGTACGAATAGAGGAATCAGAAATGGATGCAACAAAAGTAGAAACTTTTGGACTAAAAAAAAGTTGGTCTCATAATAAGAACATTAACTATGAACAATGGTGAATGGATAGAAAAATGAAGAAACCCTGTGGTATTTGTGAAGAAAATTAGTTCTTCACATGATGAAGGAGTATCTGAATCAGTGTATGTAGGATTTTGGAGGTTTAAGCACTCTAGCTCTACATATCTAAATGTTATAGTGAAATAGAAAATTATACTTTTCAGTTATAGAAAAAGGTAGTGGCAAGGAAAATGTTTCTGCTGCCTTTAAACTACTGATGTGTAGTTACCTATTGGAATAGCCATAAGTGTGTATGTAGGAAAGGCAAAATTTCAAGGGGAAGAACTTGGGTGAACTCCAAAAGCTGATGCTCTAGTTCAGGAAAATATGGCAATTTTAAGGAAAGGAAAATATCTTCTCTGAGAAGTTACTTATGAAACAACAAGAGACACAATACACATCAGTAGCTGGCTGTAAGTCCAAAAGTCATGGGCACCTCTAGAGGATGGAAAAATAAAGGAAAGTAAAGGAAATGTCCAGGATTCAAGAGGTTGCAGACTTTCCTCCACTTGGATAATGTAGAGGACATGGGATACCTTGATGTGGGAGTTCGTAAGAACTATTTGAAATTAATGATGCACACTCTGAGACTGACCCCATACTTTGTTGCCCAGGATACTAATACTGGGTCTCAACCCAAGATATTTATCACCAAAAATATATCTTTGATTTTTCATAGTACTCCTTCAAGGAAAACCTCAACATAAGTTAAAATGAGAATATAGTGCTTCTTTAAAATTCCTTTGGTAGAAGACACTTAAACTTGACCTTCCATGATACCATTTGTTGTTGATCAATGTGTATAGAACTGAGTAAACTCCTGTCTTGCCTTGTCTGAAGACCAGTCTATGATCAGTGATCCCAACATTCCTGGTTCCAGAATGTGAGAAAGCACCTGTATGGCACATTGTTCTACCATAAGATTGTGTATGTTATATCCTTTGTACTTTACTCATGGTAGAAGAATAAGTTTTATTTCATTAGAAACTATAAAACAGACCCAAATTGTTTTGGTCAAATACGGATATTAGACATCTCATATAAGAAGTACATAAGCTTTCCTTGACAGTTTTAGCTAGAATCCATGAACCATAAACCTGACCTCAGGCCACTATTCTCGATGGTCAAAGCAAGATGAATGCAGGAGGGAACCATCTGGTCTGGAATGACTACATGACTTGTCTACACTTCCTGCCTCTACTGATGGTAAGTGTCCCCATGTGACTTTATTGTAGCTTGTGGAGAGTGATCAGAAACGAACTGTTCTACAGCACAAAATGTTTTATGCAGAACTTATCATAGTGACACCTCATATTAAAAATGGAAAATTTAGGGTGGGCCACAGTGGCTCATCAGACAGAGTGCTTGCCTACCATGCTGGAGACACAGGTTGGATGGTTGGATTCCTGGTACCTGCCCATGCAAAAAACAAAAAAAAAACGGATATTTTGTATGAGATATTTAAGGTGGAGTAGGAAAGTCTAACATAAAATTAATTAGCATTTCTGAAGGATAAGAGAAAGAGAATGAAAGAAAAACTATATTTGGGTGATAATATTTGCAAATTTTACAGACTAGTTAAAGATGCTACAATGCAGATTCAGATAACCTAATAAATACTAAATTCACACATTACTGGAAATACAAAAAGAAAAGTCAAAGTTAAATGATAAAACCTGGAGAGAGAAAAAAGGATCAAATGAGTGGTTTAGCAACAGTGAACATGGAAACTAGAATATGAAAAACAAATGCAAAACAATTAATGTTCTAGTATTCTATACCTGAAAAAGATATCTTTTTATAATTAAAGTGAAATAACATATTTGTGAAGCAAATAAAAATCTAGATTGTTCATCAGTAGTGAATAGTTCCTAAAAGAAATCATAAAGACTATATACAGCAGACATATAAACAACTCCCATGTATGGAAGTTGTAAAATGGCACAGCAACTTTGGAGACAGTTCAGCAGTTTGACTAGCATGCCATACCCTACCCTACAATCTAGCAATTGCACTCCTTTTTATATTCCCAAAGGAGTTGAAAATTTGTGTCTATGCTAAAAACTGCATGCACATACTTACAACAGCTTTCGTCAGCAATGAAGATTTCCTTCAATAAATGAGTTGATAAACAATCCTTAGTACAACTGTACAATGGATTATTATTCATCAATAAAACAAATTAGCTAGCAAACCATAGACAGACATAGAGGACCCTATATACATATTTTTAAGTGGAAGAAACCAGTCTGAAAAGACTACAGGTGATTCCAACCATACAACACAGCAGAAATGGCAAATCTATAGGACAGTAATAATATCAGTGATTGCCCAGGCATCAAGGGAAAGGGAGTATGAAAAGGTGAACTATGGGGGATTTTTAGGGTACTGAATCTATTTTGCATGCTATTATAATGTCAGCTACATGACAACATGCATTTGCCAAAACCCATAAAATAGTACATTTCAAAGAATGAACCCTAGTGTGCACTATGGACTTTAGTCAATATAGGTTCATAGAAATGTAATAATCCTACATCTCTAATGAAAGCTATTAAAAAGGGGGTAACTGGAGAGGGAGAGGGGATTTATGGAAGCTCTCTGTACTTTCTGTTCTTTTTTTCTGTTAACCTAAGACTTATCTGAAAAATAAAGTCTATTAATTTAAACAAATTCTTATTGTGAGGTGAGACAGATAAAACAAGATTGTTCATAAGTTGATATTTATAAAACTGAGTTATAAGGGTATATTGTACTATTCTATATCCTTTGTATATGTTTGAAAGTTTCCCTAAAAAAAGGCTAGATGTAAATACTCCCTATTAAGGAAGCAGTTCTGATGATTAGTTGCTATTTACCCTAGAAAAAAATATATTTAACTTAATCCATTCCTTGGCTGTGAACTCATTGTAAGTATGTCTTTTATATGAGGTTATTTCAATTAAGGTGTGGTCACATTCAATCAGAGCAGGTCTTAATCCTATTACAGGAGTCATTTATTAGCAGAATGAAGCTCAGATCAATACAGAGAAAGATGTGGGAAGCAAGCAGCTGAAGGTCAAATAGATGTGGGGAGAGAAGAGAGGGGCTAGGAGAAGCGGCCATGTGCATTGCTCTGTGAAAGAAGAGCTTAGGACCAAATATGACCATGAGGTGGCCCTAGAATTCCAGTCTTCAAGGAGACAGTATCTCCTTGAAGGTGACTTGATTTGGAATTCTCCTAACCTAAAAACTGAGCTAACAAATTCCTGTTGTTTAGGCCTACTCATTGCATTGTGGTTTCTTCAGGAGCCAAGGAAAGTAAAACACCACTTTAGCATGCCTCTATAAAATACTGGTTCTACACTTTGCAGAAAACCATCATTTTTCTTTTCTTTCTTTCTTTTTAAGCCTCTAAGGCATGTTTGCCTGTGTGAAGAAACTCTGCTCTGTCACCTTGTCAATGCAATTTCTGTCAAGCCAGATATTGTTTTCTTCACTACATTCTTTCCTGCACTAGGAACAGTCCCTAGCTGATGGTAAGCCATCAAATGCTTTGGAATCAACTCAGTTCATTTACACTCCTCAAGTATGACCATGTCCAAAATCTTTCATTTCCAAAATCTTCACATTGTGTCCTTGTCTCTGAGTCCTGAATCTGCCTACAGCTTATTTCTAGGCAGTATAGACACTAATAAGAACAGAGCATAATAAGGACTTGTTAAGTTCTCATTGGTGAGGATGAGGCTAAGTCAAAATTGACCTACAATCCATTTCCCTGCTGTGTGCAGCACAACAAATAAAATAACCCATGGGTAGATGCTCATCTTCTGTCTTAATTTAAGGTTCAATCTGTAGAACTAATTTTAGAGGGTAAAGAGATAATGAAACACTCTTTCCTATTAACCATTCCATATTTGGCCTTCCCAAGAATCCATCATCCTTGCCAGGAGCATTCTTACTGTTGAGTGAGCTTTTTCCTCCATACAGTTACTGTTCAGTTTATTCCAAAGCCCCCTGCAAGCTAGAAATACCTACCAGCAGGAGATGGGGGTAGTTCAGTGTTGAAATCATGCTCATGTAATTCACATTTGAGGAGATTGCTGCAACCTCTACTAAGAAAATCAACTTTACACAGACTAAGTATATATGGAATAGGACTATTCTGACTTGCTCCCTCACAGCAAGGGAATGGGATGTGGGTTCTCTGAGGTCTTAAGAAAGATCTGGCAGGACTGAGTGAAGGGTTATTACCTGAGGACTTGGTTGTTTTCACAACTTATGAACTGTTTTAATCCACATGAATAAGATGGAGATAATGGGGATACATCATCCAGGGAAGTGAAACTTTCGTGTACCAGGGTTATATATCGCTCATGAAATGTACAGCCTTTTATGATCATGAATGTCTAGGATTTCTGGATACAGATGTCTGAAGACCTCTGAGGCATTAGAGATCTTTATTGCTCAAGAATTCAACCCCACATTTACTTCTCTTGGAGAAGATCACCAGTGGAGGTGATGATCTATACTTCGTGTTGATAAATTCTTTTCCTATATGAAGCTGCTGGACATTGCAGTGAAAATTGGAAAATTAGATTACTGGAAAGAGGTGCACACCCAATGGAGAGAGCATGGTGTATATCCCCATGGTACAGTCTTCTAACAATGGAAATAAAATTGGAGGAAGTAGGGCATATCTTCTCTAATGCAGATGAATTGTTTAATGTAGGGAGGAAAAGGTCAACTTGATATTACTCTTCTGAAATCTCATCATTTAAAATTCCCATTCCCTAGAAGATCTAGCTTTGAGAAGGACTTATTTCCATTATTCCAAACTACTCCAAGCATTTCCAAATGCCCTTTTTTCTACTCAGGGAGACTTCACACTGAAGTTCTAGTACCAGTCTCAATCTGTCTACAAACTCAATCTGCCACAGGGAACTATTGATACCAAAAGTATCTAGGAAAGTGTTACATTGTCACCCAGATATTGTTGGCTAGTTGGTTGTCACTTGCTTTTATTTTTATCCCCAGTAATAATCAGAAAGGCATTCTATTTTCATTAATTACAACCTTCTCATGATCCCAACCTTAGCACCAACTCTCTAGAAACTTGTAAAATTAAGTTTTATGGAAATACCTAAAGTTAGAACATTTTCCAAAGGTTATACCCTTTTTCTGAATATGCCATTTGCCACACTTCAGTGCAGTGAAGATTACCTGTGAGCATCTGATTTGGAAATATAGGACAGGTTTTCTCTTTTAGACTGGACATTTACATTCCCCTAATGCTTATGGATATGTTGCATTTAGTGCTGGAGGAGGATTTGTCAAACAAAGACAGAGACAGAAAGAATGATGGAGTTACTAGGAGATGGAAAATTGTTTTCTGATCAGCCTGTCTGCTTTGCCATCCCTGGAATATTTTCTTTCTCATATCTGCCCACCATCTTTTTATACATATTATTTTTTCCTTTCACAAGAGATGTCAGGTAATGATTTCACTCACATGTTTCCATAAATGTCCTGGATTCCTGAATGTGCATCTCTCCCTGCCAGATCCAGCCAGTGGCCTGTTGATGTGTCTTGGAGTTCCTCACCTCTGGGGAGGAATTATTGTCAGGTACTCAATTGGGAGCAGTAACTGTAAGCATTTTTTGTCTACTTGACTTTAAGATATAAGAAATCAATTGATGTATATGTTTTTTTATTCCCCAGAAATTTTTCATCATCAAAAGTCTTCATTGAGCAGTGCTCAATAAATACTTGTTTACTAAAAGACAAATATCAAGGTGTTTTAGATTGTAAGCTTCCAGAATGCAATATATGAAAAATGGAACAGCTTTTAAAAGGGGAATTCAATAACACAAATTTACAGTTTTAAGCCTACAAAATTGCCCAAACTGAGGCATCCAGGAAAAGACACCTTAATTCAAGAAAGGCCATGGGTTAGGAACTCCTCTGTCAGCTGGGTAGTCATGTGGCTGACATATGCTGGCCCTTTGCTCCTGGGCTCCACTGCTTTCAGCCTCTGTTCCTGTGGGAGTTCCTCACTTTGCTTCTCCAGGGCTGGTTTTCATCTCTCGGCCTTGCTTGGGTCTCTCCATGTTATGGCTTGAGATATGAATATCTCATCGTGACATCTTTTGGGGTCCAAGTATCTCCAAACATCTGTGTCTCTGTTCTCCAAGTGTCAGTATCTGTCTCAGCTCTACTCTTTCCAAAATGTTTCCTCTTTTAAAGGACTCCAGTAAACTAATCAAGACCCACCTGGAATAGGCAGAAACATCTCCATCTAATTAAAGCCTTACACCCACAATTGGGCATGTCACATCTCCATGGAGATAATCTAAACAAAGGATTTTCAAAAGATTGAAAACAATCTTTTTCAACCATACTCATACATCTCTTTGTTTGGTGTAATTACAATATTGTGCTACCAACAGATAGCATTGTGGTATTCATTTGTGCATCTATACAATCATTACTGTTGAACATACTATACTCCCTCAGTATCAAAAGCTTAATCTCTACCCTCTTTCAATCTCCTGATAACCTGTGATCTCAAATTTAACTCTCAAAGCTCACTCATTAATGCTAGTTCATATTTGTGAAAACATGCAGTATTTATCATTTTGTTTCTAGCTAATTTCACTCAATATAATGTCCAATGTCCAATGTTCATTCCAATTGTTGCATACTTCATGACTTTATTCTGCTCTTACTTCTTACTGTATCACAGTTTGTTTATCCACTCACCCACTGCTGTATGTTTGGGCTGTTTCAATCTCTTGGCAATCATGAATAATGCTACCAGAAAACTTGATGTGCAAATGTCTGTTCATGTCCCTGGCTTCAATTCCTGTGTATATATATATATCATAATGAGATTGCTGGATCATATGGCAATTCTGTACTCAGCTTCCTGAGGAAATACAAAACTGCCTACCAGAGTTGTTGAACAATTCTACCTCCACACCAACAGTGAATAAGTGTATCTTTCTCCACCTATTCTCCAGCACTTGGTAATTTTCTGTGATTTTTTTTTTTGTAATTGCCATTCTAGCAAGTGTGAGATGATATCTCATTATGGGTTTGATTTGTATTTCCCTTAAACAAGTGAAGTTGAACATCTTTTCATATGTTTTTGATCCATTTATAGTTCCTCTTGAGAAGAGTGTCCGTCCATGTCTTTCATCCATTTTTATTTAGGCTGTCTTTTTGTTGTTGAGTTGTAGGATCTCTTCATATATTCTGGATATTAAAAGCCATATAATATGTGGCTTCCAAATATTGTCTTCCATTGCATAGGCAGCCATTTTACTTTCCTAAGAAAATCCTCTGATACACAAAAGTGTTCACTTTTGAAGAGATCCCATTTATATTTCTTCCCATTATATTGCAGGAAGTAGAATTGTTCAACAACTCTGGTAGGCAGTTTCATATTTCCTCAGGAAGCTGAGTACAGAATTGCCATATGATCCAGCAACCTCATTATGATATATAAATACACAGGCATTGAAGCCAGGGACGTGAACAGACATTTGCACATCAAGTTTTCTGGTAGCATTATTCATGATTGCCAAGAGATTGAAACAGCCCAAACATACAGCAATGGGTGAGTGGATAAACAAACTGTGATACAGTAAGAGGTAAGAACAGAATAAAGTCATGAAATACGCAACAATTGGAATTTATATTTCTTCAATCATTGATTGTGCTTTGGGTGTAAGTTCTAGGAAACCAGTGCCTATCACAAGATCTTTGAGGTGTTTCCCTACCTTTTCTCCTAAACATTTTATTTTCTTAGCTCTAATGCTTAGGTCTTTCATCCACTTGGAGTTTATTTTTTATTAAGTGTGAGATAGGGCCTCTCTTTCATTCTTTTGGTTATGGATATCCAGTTCTTCAAACACCTTTTATTGAAGAGACTGCTCTGTCCCAGTTGGGTTGGCTTGACCACCTTATCAAAGATCAGTTGTCCATAGATATGTGGTTCTATTTCTGCATACTCAATTCACCTCCATGGTCTGCATATCTATCTTTATGCCAGTACTGTGCTGTTTAGACCACTGTAACTATGTGATATATTTTAAAGCCAGGTGGTTTGAGAACTCCCACTTCATTCCTCTTTCTCAAAACATTTTTAGCTCTTTGGGTCACATTGCTCTTCCAAATAAATTTGGTTGTTGCTTTTTTCTATTTCTGCAAAGTAAATTGTTGGAATTTTAATTGGCATTGCACTGAATCAATAAATAAATTGGGATAGAATTGGCATCTTAACTATATTTATTCTTCTAATCCATGAGCACAATGTGTACTTCCATTTATTTAGGTCTTCTTTGTCTCTTTTAGCAATTTCCATTAGTTTTCTGTGTATAAGTCTTTTGTGGTTTTGCTGAAATTTATTCTTAAATATGTGATGCTTTGGGTTGCTATTGTAAATGGATTTTTTTTCTTGCTTTCCTCCTCAGATTGCTCATTACTAGTGTAAAGATACATTACTGATTTTTGCATGTTGTTCTTGTACCCTGCAACTTTTCTGTGTTCATTTACTACTTCTAGTACATTTTTGACATGTTTTAAAATATTTTATTGATAAATCTTAACAAACAAGCATTCTTAACATACAAACATTCCATACATGTTGTACAATTAATGGCTCACAATATCATCACATAGTTGTGTATTCATCAGCATTATCATATTTTAGAACATTTACATCACTTCAGAAAAAGAAGAAAAAATTCATACAACCCATACCCCTTACCTCACCCTCTCATTAAACACTAGTATGTCGAGCTACCCAATTTATTTTAATCTTTGTCCCCCCATCATTTGTTTATTTTTATCCATATTTTTTACTCATTTGTCCATACCATAGATAAAGGGAGGGTCAGATACAAAGTTTTCACAATCACACTGTCTCATTGAAAAAGCTATATCATTACACAATCATCTTCAAGTATGACACTACTGGAACACAGTTCTATAGTTTCAGGTAGCTCCCTCTAGCCACTCCAATACACAATAAACTTAAAAGGGGTATCTATATAATGAATGAGAATAACATTCAGGATAATCTCTCAACTCTGTTTGAAATCTCTCAGCCACTGACGCTTTATTTTTTCTCATTGCTCTCTTCCTCTTCTGGTCAAGCAGTTTTTCTCAATCACTTGATGCTGGGTCCCCGCTCATCCTGAGATTTCTGTCCCACATTGCCAGGGAGATTTACCCTGCTATGAGTCATGTTTCTTTCGGGTGGGGGGAGGGGAGGGCAGTGAATTCACTTGTTGCATTGGCTTAGCGAGAGAGGGCACATTTGAGGGTGACTTTTAGGCTTAATTTAAATAGTCTTAGCTTATCCTCTACAGGAATAAGTTTCTTAGGGGAAAATCCCATGATCAAGGGCTCAGCCTATTGAATTGGTTGTCTCCAGTCCTTGTGAGACTATCAGAAATTCTCCAAACGGGAAAGTTGTATATTTCTTCCTTTCTCCCCAGTGCCCCAAGGGGACCTTGCAAATACTTCTTTATATTCACTGCCCAAATTACTCTGGGTTATATCAGGGCATCACACTAACCTGGACAAACCAACAGAGTCTCACACCCTATCCAAGATTCCATGTACTTATGGTGTTCAACTAAACTGACCATACAAGTCAAATTAGGAAATGCACTACCCAAAATATAAATTTTGCACCAAATAAATATCTTTCCCTTTGATCTCAGATGAAGTTAATGTTTTAAAATATGGACAATATCATCATTTACCCTATATTCTGATTTACCTTATTTCAATCCAGAGCAGCTTCACTCATATCTCTGCTCAAAGACAGATTCCCTTTTCAAATTTTTAAACAGTTCCTCTATGGGATACTTCTGACTTTCATAGGTTGAGAGCTCTAATTCTGAGTCTCAGGTGTGACATAAATACCCAAAGTTTCTAGGTATTTATTGACAAACAGCTCAGCATCTCAGAGTTTAGAAATAACAGTTACAACATGTAAATATATGTGACTGCTGTAAGAGCTTACAATCTAGGACCCTTTACAATAGGCCCCAACCTGATAACCCATGCTCTTGACTAATTCACTGCATTTTTATATTATAATTAGTCCATATGAGTGAGGCACAATAATATTTACCTATTTGTTTCTGCCATTTCATTCAACATACAGTCCTTAAGTTCATTCACCTAGTTGCATGCCTCACAACTTCATTCCTTCTTGCAGCTGGTCAAGAGTCTATTGTATGTATATACCATAGTTCCTCCTTCTATTCCAGTCACTGCACTTTTAGACCACCTCCATGTACACTAGTTCTAGTAGCGCTGATGTACTTGTTTTTTCATTTTCTACATAGAGAATCAAGTCATCTGCAAACAGTGAAAGTCTTACTTCTTCCTTTCAAATTGGATGCTTTTTATTTCTTTTCCTTGTCTAATTGTTCTGGCTAGACCTTCCAAGGCAATGTTGAATAACAGTGGTGACAAGGCATCCCTGTCTTGTACCTGATCTTAGAGGGAAGGGCTTCAGTCTGTCCCTATAGATATGATGTTAGCTGTGGGTTTTTCATGTATGCCTTTTATCATTTTGAGGGAATTCCATTGTATTTCTACACTTTGAAGCATTTTATCAAGAAAGGTTGTTGAATTTTATTAAATGCTTTTTCTGTATCATGTAGTTTTTCCTCTTTGATGTATTGATGTGGTATATTACATCACTTGATTTTACCGCTTTGAAATAGCCCTATATAATTGGAATAAAACCCACTTGGTCTTGGAGTGTAATTCTTTTACTGTGCTGCTGGATTAAATTTTCAGGTATTTCATTGAGGATTTTTGCACCTATATTCATTAAAGAGATGCTCTGTGACTTCCTTTCCTTGTAGCACCTTTGTCTGGCTTTGATATTAGGGTAATGTTGGCTTCATAGAATGAGTTAAGGAACTTTTCGTCATCTTCAATTTTGCATCTTATCTTTTTTTTTTTTGTCAACCTAGCTAAGGGCCCATCAATTTTACTTATTTTCTCAAGAACCAACTTCTGATTTTGTTGATTCTGTCTGCTGTTTTCTTGCCCTCAATTTCATTTATATCTGCTCTAATCTTTGTTATTTCTTTCCTTCTATTTGCTTTGTGGTTACTTTGCTGTTCTTTCTGTAGTTCCTCCAGGTGAACAGTTAATTCCTTGATTTTGCTCTTTCCTCTTTTAAAAAAAATAGGCATTTTAGGGCAATACATTTTCTTCTGAGCACCACCCTTGCCACATTCCAAAACTTTTGATATGTTGTGTTATTATTTTCATTTGCTTTGATATATTTACTGATTTCCCTGGTAATTTCTTCCTTAACCATTGGTTGTTTAAGATGGTGTTGTTTAGCCCCCTCATATTTGTGAGTTTTCCAGCCTCCCCCATTACTGATTTCAAACTTCATTGCACTGTGATCTGAGAAAGTGGGTATATAGTTTCTTTACACCCCTGATTAAATTTATTTCTAGATTTTTAATTCTTTACACTTTTTTTTATATCTCTCTTGGGTCATAGATAAAAGGATGCTGAGCATTAGCATTGCACAGAATTACTTCATAAGGAGAAGCCTGAAGATTGAGGCCATGTCCTTTTAATTGAGAGTATTTAATGCTTGAGAGAACATGAAGAAATCCTCAGATGGGGAAAATTAATAGTTCTATATTTTTTCCCATTTTCTCCAGGGGTCTGTGCAAATATAAGTTGTAAACATTTCTGTCCCAAATACTCGGGAATGTATCAGTGTATTAGTTTAATCTGTAAAAGTAAACAAGACCTCATTCCTTTTTCTATATTCCATCTAATTAGGTTGTTAAAATAAAATAACCAGACAGACTAAATTAGATAATGCACTACAGAAAAATTCTGGACCAAATCAATGTCTCTTCCTTTGGTCTCACACAAAAATTGGAGTTTTAAAATACAGACAATATCATTCTTTAGCATGAATTCTGATTTACCATATTCCTTTCCCCTCATCTCTTTTTCAGTTTCTTTAACTGTTGCTATATTGAGTAATACTACCAGAACAAGAGAACTATAATAATGAGTCTCAGGTATCACAGAGATACCCAAAATTCCACGGAGCTATGGGTTGTAAACAAAGAGCACAGCATCCCAGAATTTAGAAATAAAAGCTAAAACTCAGGAATAGATGTGACTGCTGTAAGAGCTTATGCTCCAGGTGCCTTTACAATGATCCTTTTTGAACATTCAGTGTTTCTTGATCATCGACTGTCCAATCTAGTCCCATCTGCTATCCCCTGATATCCTTGGTTGTTGAATTCAATTCTCAGAGTTTGCTTATTAAACTTAGTTCATATCAGTGAAAAAATAAAATATCTGTCCGTTATTCAGGCATAATTCACTCAATATACTGTCTTGTAGGTTCATTCAACTATTACATGTGACACGCCTTCCTCTTGCAGCCCCACAATATTCCAGTGTGTATATACACAACAGTACACCCTTTTCTTCTTCAGTTGACGTACCCTTAGGTCTTGGCCACCCATTGAAAACTGTGAATACTGCCACCATAAAGAACAATGTGAAAATGTCTACTCATGTCCCTTCTTTCAATTCTTCCAAGTATACATCTAGCAACTGTCCTGCTGTCTCATACGTCAACCCTATACTCAGCCTCCTGGGGAACGATGACACTGCCCTCCAGGGGGGCTGCACCATTCTCCTTCCCTAACAACAGCGACTAGGTTTATCTCTCCCTACATATCTTCTCCAGCACTTGTATCCTTCTGTTTATTTTTTAAACAGTTATATTCACACACCATACAATCCATCCTAAGTTCACAATCAATGGTTCCTTGTATAATATAGTGATGCATCTACTACCACAATCTGTATGAGAGTATTTCCATTTCCCCTACAAAAAAGAAGAGGTGAAAAGGAAAATAAAAGATAAACTGCAACAAAAATGCCATATCCTACCCTAATATTCCCCTCTGTGATTTTCTGTTGGTATAATCTCTTTGTCACAATTAATGAAAGAACACTACAATGTTACTGTTTACATAGCATCTAGTTTGCATTAATTATACTTTTTTACATACCATCCCACTTTAACACCTTGCAATGGTGACTTTCATTTGTTCTCCCTCAAGTAAGGACTCTTTTATTGGCACATTTATTCGACATCATTGTCCACTTTAGGTTTCACTGTACTTTATACAGTTCCAGTTTTTATACAGTATCTGCAGTCATACATAACCCTAGTCTTCCTCTATTAACCATGCTCACACTCAGATTTGTGCAGTATAATTATAATATTGTGTTACCATCAAATATTAATGTGTTATCTGCTTCTGGATCTTTAAAATCAATCCTGTTGAACCTTTTGTAGTCCTTCAGAATCAAGTCTTTACCTCTTTCTATCACCTGATAACCTGTGTTCTCAACTGTAATTCTCAAAATATTCTCATTATAGTTACTTTGTATCAATGAGACCACGTAGTATTTGTCCTTTTCTTTATGCCTTACTTCAGTCAATATACTGTCCTCAAGATTCATCCATATTGTTGTATGTGCCTTGACTTTCTTCTGTTTTACAGTTGCATAATATTTCACTATATGTATATATCACAGTTTGGTTGTCGGGACATATGGGCTGCTTCCATCTCTTGACAATTGCAAATAATTACATTACAAGCATCAGTGTGTAAATGCCCATTCATGTTTCTGCTATAATTTATTCTAAGAATATACTAGTAATGGGTTTGCTAGATTATAAAACAATTCTAGACTTACATTCCTGAGTAACTGCTAAACAACTATAGAGTTGTATCTTTCTATAGTCACACCAGCAGTGAATGTTGACTCTACACCATCTCTAGGAATTGTAGTTTCCTTTTCTTTTTTTTTTATTATGGGCATTATGGTAGGTATGAGATGATATCTCATTGTGGTTTTGATTTGTATTTCCCTAATAGCTAGTGAAGTTGAGCATATTTCCATTTGTTTTAGAGCCATTGGTATTTCCTCTTTGGTAAAGTGTCTGTCAATGTCTTTTGCCCAGTTTTCAATTGGGTTGTTTGTCTTCTTGTGGAATTGTAGGTTTCTTTTTGTATTCTGGATATTAAACTCTTATCTGATATGTGGTTTCCAAATATTGTAGGCTGTCTTTCCAGATAAAGTGCTTTTATGTGGAAGAGTATTCAAGTTTGAGGAGATCCCATTTGTCTATTTCTTCTTTCTTTGCTTGCACTTTGGATGAAAGGTCTAGGAAACCACCTCATATCACAATATTTTAAAATATTTTCCCATATTTCTTCTAAAAGTTGTATGACTTTAGCTCTAATATTTAGGTCTTTCATCCATTCTGAGCTAATTTTTGTATAAGGTGTGTGTGGTTGGGGCCCTCTTTCATTCTTTTGGATATGGATATCCAGTTCTTCAAGCATCATTTGTTAAAAGGCAGCTCTGTCCAGTTGAATTGATTTGCCTGCTTTATCAAAGATCAATTTCCATAGATGAGAGGGTCTTTACTTCAACAATCAATTTGATTCCTTTTTTAATTATATCTATTGTTTTGCCACTACCATGCTGTTTTTACCACTGTTGCTTTGCAATGTGCTTTTTTTTTTTTTTTGGTATGCTATATGGTGGGATCAATTTTCATTATTTTTTTGTGCAAGTATCCCAATTTTGAAGTAGCATGTGCTGAAATTTTTGTTTGCTTGTTTTTTGGGTAGTGCATGGACTGGGAATCAAACCCAGGTCCCCCTCATGGCAGGTGAGAATTCTACCACTGAACTACCCTTACACCTCCCGCAATGTGCTTTTGAGTCAATTAGTGTCAGACTCCTATTTTTGTACCTTGCATTCTGGCAGCTTTAGCAAACTGATGCATCATCCTTGTGGGTAAGCCTTCAATATGATTTATAACCTTAGTCGACATAGCTATGTGTCATAGCAAAGAGGGTCTATTTCTGAACATTCAATTCCATTCCATTGTTTAAAATGTCTACCCTTGTGCAGTGTATCATGCTTGTTTTTACCACTATATCTAGTTTAAAGTTAGGAAGTGTGGGTCCTCCAACTTTCTTCTCTCTTTTTAAAGATGCTCAGCTATTCAAGGACACTTAGCCATCCAAAAATATTTGATGATTAGATTTCCATTTCTGCAAAGTATTCTGTTGAAATTTTTATCAGGTTTGCATTGACTCTGCAAATGATTTGGCAGGAATTGACATCTTAACAATACTTAGTCTTCCAATCCATGAGAAATGAATGACCCTTCATTTATTTAGATATTCTTTCACTTCTTTTAGCAAATGTTTGTAATTTTGGAATATAGTTCCTTTACACCCTTGATTAAATTTATTTCTAGATCTTTAATTTTTAGTTGCTATTGCAAATGGAATTTTTTTTGCTTTCTTTCTCAGATTGCTAATTACTAGTGTTTAGAAACAGTGGTGATTTTTTTTGTTGATAATATACCTGGCCACTTTGCTGAACGTGTTGATTAGTTCTAGCAGCTTTGTTTTAGACTCCTTAAAATTTCCTTATATAGGAACATGCCATCTGCAAACAAATTCTACCTTTCTAATTTGAATGCCTTTTATTTGTTCTCTTGCCTAAATGCCCTTTAGAACTTCCATCACAGTATTGAATAACAGTGGTGACAGATGGAAATCCTCATCTTGCTCAAGATGTTAGAGGGAAACATTTCAGTCTTTCTCCAATGTGTATGAATATAAGCTGTGGGTTTTTCATATATGCCCTTTATCATGTTGAAGAAGTTTCCTTCCGTTTGCAGTTCTCAGACTGTTTTTTCAAAGAAAAGATATTGCCCTTTGCCAGAAGCCTTTCTGCATCAATTGAAATGATCTTGTGTTTCCTCCCTTTGTTTTGTTCATGTGGTGTATTACATTAATTGATTTTCTTATGTTAAATCTCACTTGCATACATTTGGATAAAACTCATTTGGTCATGGTTTATAATTCTTTTAATATGCTGCTGTTTTCTATTTCCAATTATTTTATTGAGGCTTTTTGCATGTGTATTGATAACATAAGTTGGCCCACAATTTTCTTTTCTTGTAATATCTTTACCTGGCTTTGGTATTAGGGTGATGGTATCATACAATGAGTCAGGGAGTGTTCTCTATTCTCCAGTATTTTTGGAGAGTTTGAGCAGGATTGGTATTAATTCTTCTTGGTGAGACTGGTAGAATTAATCTGTGAAGACCTCTAGTCCTGAGCTTTTATTTTTGGGGAGGTTTTCGATGACTCAATGTGTTTACTTATAAGTGGCCTGTGGAAGTCTTCTATTATTTCCTCTTGAGTAAGCATACATTGTTCAGATGATTCTAAGATTTCATGCATTTGATCTAGGTGGTGTAATTGGCATGCAGTTTATCATAGTGCCCTCTTATGATCTTTTCATTTTTGTATGGTCAGTAATAATTGCCCCATCGCATTTCTGATTTTAATTATTACCCTATCCTCTCTTTTATCGTTTGTCAGTCTAGTTTAGAACTCATGAATTGTATTAGTATTTGCAAAGAAACAACTTTACCTTTTTTATTAATTAATTACTTTTTATATTTTATGCAATTTCATCAAGGTATATTTAAACACAATATAACATATCCAAAATATACAATGAATGGGTAACAGTATCATCATATAGTTGTGCATTCATCACTACAATCAATTTTAGAACCTATTCATTACTCCAAAAGAATAAAATTAATAATAAAAGGGAATACCCATATAATCCCATAACCTTTATCCCCTCTTTTTTTTAGTCTTTATTTTATTAATCTAATAAAATATTATTTTATTAGTCACCTGCCCATACACTGGATAAGGGGGTTGTCAGTCACAAGATTATCACAATCACACAGACACATGATAAAAACCATATAGTTATATAATCATCATCAAAGATCAAGGCTGCTGGATTATAGGTCAATAGTCCCAGGTATTTCCTTCTAGTTATTGTAATACACTAGAAACTAAAAAGAAATATCTATATAGGGAGTCAATAAACATAATCATTTGTTCAATCCTAAAATCTGTTACACATTTTCCCTCTAATTTGAACATTCTCTCAATCTTCAGTGATATTTGGACCCTTTACAATTTTAACTGCTTTGTGATGAAAAATGGTGTCAACTATATGAGGAAGAGGAATGAAACTGAGTATGTTCTTGGAGAGTCTGGTACCTGTGGGTATTAAGTCTTATGTGGCAAAGGAACAATCTGAAAGCCTTAATTTTCTGAAAAAGTAAGCTTACTAACAAAAACTTTTGAACAGTTTTAGATAGAGCCCAGGTATTCTTAGGGTTTTCATGAATACTGGTGATTGGGGCTTGGCATACTGTGGCAATATGCAATATCTGGCTGAAGCTTATACAAGATTAACTTTCAGAATAACCTTTTAACACTATTTGAAATCTCTTAGCCATAGAAACTTTGTTTCATTTTCCCTACTTTTGATCAAGAAGACTTTCTCAATTCCATGATGCCCTGGCCAGGCTCATCCCTGAGAGTCATTCACCACATTGCCAGAAAGACTTATTCCCCTGGAAGTTATGTTCCACATAGCGGGGAGGTTAATGAAATTATTTGCAGGCTTTGACTTGGAAAGATACTGGACACATCTGGGTAATGAATGAGGACCTCTGGGGGTGACTCTGTCTCATGGCAAGGCATATGGCCAGCATGTGCTTGTCCTTTGCCCACAGGTTTCATTGCTTTCAGCATTTGACTGCAGTAGCTTCTTTGTGTCCTGAAGAGCCTCTCCTAGTTTCTCTCGTGTTTTCAATCTAAGCTTTCCCAGCTTTTAATCTTATTTGTCCTCTTATAAATGACTCCAGTGAAAAGGATCAAAACCAACCTTGAGTGGATTGAGTGACATCAGCCTAACTAACCTAACCAAAATATTGCATCCACAACAGGTCTGCACACACAGGAATCAATACAAGAACATGGCATTTTCTGGGTACACAACAGCTTCAAACCAACACAATCCATCATCTGGACCCCCAAAAGACATGTTCTTTCCATTGGCAAAGTACATTCATTCTATTACAATATCACAGAAAGTTTTAGATAATTTCAGTAACAACGTGAAATAAAAAGTGTCATCAAAATAAATGTGATGGTTAGGTTCATATGTCAACTTGGTCAGATGTTAGCATGTTAGTGCCCAGTTGTCTAGTCAAACCAATATTGACCTATCCACCACTGCAAGGATATTTCATGGCTGGTTCATAAACCAAAGTCTGGTTTATTAAATCTCAGTCAGTTGATTGCATCTACAGCTGATTACATCTATGATCAACTAATTGGAGCATCTCCCACAATGAAATGGTCCAATCAGTTGCATTTACTCCAATAATTTGGAGGCTTTAAAGGGAGTGGTCATGAATTCAGGAGTCAGAAGAGAGAACTTTTGTCTCTACTTCAGCCAGCCAGCGTCTCCTGTGAAATTCATCCAACACCTTCATCATTGTTGCCAGCCCGTGGCCTGCCCTATGGAATTTGGACTTTTGCATTCCCATGGATGCATGAGACACTTTGATAATCTTACATTTACAGATGTCTCCTGTTAGTTCTGTTCCCCTATAGAAAGCAAATAATACAATCAGTTACATATGTGTTTTATATGGGGGCAATATTCTTCTCTGGTTGTGGGCCTGTGAAATTTAGAACAGGTTATCTGCTTCCAATTTACAAAGTAGAGACAGACACACAGTGGGCATTCTCATTTCCATAGGGAGATATTGATAGGAAAACACTGCTCACCATACCAAAATAGTTCCTAAAATCTGCAAGGTATACTTCATTAGATTTCCAAATCTGAGTGTCATATATAGAATGACATTCTATCCTTCAGGTTTGAAAGAGCAACTGTCCCACCCTTCCCAAGGGCTTGCACAGCAGCCTTATACTCTTGAAACACTGAGGCACTGAGATTAGGGATCCAACATCTCCAAACACTGGGGAGATGGCCATGTTCTCAGCTCTACCCTCCTCTACCATCTGAGTGGGAGCCAGACTCTATGTGATCTCCAGGACACAGGTTCTACAACCTTAAAATAGTGGGGTAGTAGCCAAACTTTCTTCAATCACCAGGAAATGTGCTCCACCCACTTTGAAGTTTGGGCTGGTCCAAGGATTGCCTCAATCCTCCAGGTTTCTGACAGCCCTGGGGTGGTAACACTCTTCCTGACCAATGGGGTGGAAGGCCAGCCCTCTGCACACTTCATGACATACTCACCTTTTAAACACACACATGTGGCTCTGCTTCCCTGGCCAGAGGTGTTCTAACTCCAAATCTCAGCTTCCATTGTTCTACCTTTTTAGTCATTTTTCCTTCAATCTGTTCCACATCAACCTCACTGCAACTCTAATCATCTTGTGCATTCTAACCCTCTTTTACCCACTCCTCCTACATTCTAAAATGAACAAGATCTCTGCTGCCTCACCTTTCCCTTTGCCCCATATTCCATACACTGTCAGTCCTCTAACACTATAAATTTCTACCATATACCTTGACCAAAAATGGCAAGGCTCTAAATTACTCTTAAATGTTGCACATTATGCACACAATATTCATCAATTTATTGTTCTTTGCTTTAAAGTACATTGATGATATTACATAGTTTACACATCAAAGATTTTTGCCAAGTCTATCTGCAACATTTTTCCTATAGCACATGCTCATTTTCTCTCTGTCACATTTTGGAAATTCTCAGCATATTTTAAACTCTTTATTATCAAATCTATTATTAAACAACAGTAATCTGTTCCATAATCTTTGATGTTACTATTGTAATTGTTTGGGTATACCAGAAACAGCACCCATATATATTTTCAGACTTAATCAATAAATGTTGCATGTGTACTGACTGCTCCATTGACTAGATCAACCGTTTCCCCCCCCCCTTTCCCTTTCCTAGGGCCTTCCAAATGCCTGAGACACAACAATCTCAATATTAGACCAATTAATATCCCTACAATAACTGCTAAGTGTTCAAGTTCTGGAATAAAAATATGTATGTCTCTCACTTTATAAAAAAAACTAGAAATGTCTAAGCTTAGTGAGGAAAGAATATAAAAAAACAGAAATTGGTTAAGAGCTAGGCATCATACACCAAACAGTCAGCCAGGTCATGAATGCAAAGGGAAAATATCTGAAGAAACTTAAAATTGTTGCATCAGTGACACATAAATGATGAGAAATCAAAAAAGCCTTGTTGCTGATATGGAGAAAGATTTAATAGTTGGAATAGAATATCAAAGCAACCACCACATTCTCTTAAGCACAAGCCTAATCCAGAGGAAGGCTCTGACTCTTCAATTCTTTGAAGACTGAGAAAGGTGAGGAAACTTCAAAAGAAAAGTTTGAAGTTCATTCATGAGATTTAAGGCAAGACACTTTCTCCATAACATAAAAGTGCAAGATGAAACAACCAGTGCTGATGTAGATGCTGCAGCATGTGATCCAGAAGATTCAGCTAAGAACATTAATGAAGGTGACTACACTTAACAGATTTTCAATGTACACTAAAGAGGCATCTTTGGAAGAAGATGTCATCTAGGACTGTCTTTGCTAGAGAGGGAAAGTCAATGTGGCATCAAAACTTCCAGGGATAGGCTAACACTCTTGTTAGGGGCTGATGTTGAAGTTGAAGCCAATGCTCATTTACTACTCCAAAAATCTTACAGCCCTTAAGAATTATGCTAAATCTATACTACCTGTGCTCTAGAAATTGAATAATAAAGCCTGGGTGAGAATATATCTAAGTACAATATG
>PVIY010036635.1:0-25311 GCA_004026745.1 Myrmecophaga tridactyla | reverse complement strand
ATGTGCCCTTCCAGATGAGAGAGAAACCCTGAACTTCATCAGCCTTCCCGAACCAAGGTGTCTTTCCCTGGATGCCTTTGATTGGACATTTCTATAGACTTGTTTTAATTGGGCTTTTTCTCGTCCTTAGAACTGTAAACTAGCAACTTATTAAATTCCCCTTTTTAGAAGCCGTTCTGTTTCTGGTCTATTGCATTCCAGCAGCTAGCAAACTAGAACACATATTTCTAATCTAAAATATTAAAAAGTAGTAAGTACAAATTTGACAGTGTTTCTTATAGTGCATTCAGCTAAAAATCAATAACATCAAGAAAATTTTCCTTTTTGTAATTTTATGAAACCTAGTATTGTAAATTATTGTTACTTCTTTTTCTCCATATGTCTATTTTTTTACTTCCATAAACTTTCTTTCTTGTTTTTGTTACTTTATACTTCATGGATTCAACTATTCTCAGGAAATACTAAGGTTACCAAAAAAAAAAAATTAAATGCTAACTGGAAACAAATTTATTGTTAATATATGTAATATATTAAATATATTTAAATGATATGTATTAATAATTCTATTTAATTTTATAATATAAATAAACTTATACATTATAATTGTATTTTATATAATATAAATATAATTATATTACATATACAATAAAATATATAGTACTATATCATAATATAATATATTATTTATAGGTTAATATATTTTACTGTATATAATCAAACAACTGTGCAACAATTATTTCCCTTTAAAAATTCCCTTTTAAAATTCATCAATTTTAATTTGACATTTTCAGTAAGATGCTTTTAAAAAAGGCAATGAATATTGAGCAACAACAGAAAAATACCATCATGTCATTAGCAAAGACATATATTAGATGAAAGCAAACAGAAATTTCAATGAAGTGGAGAAGACGGATACAATACTGCTCTAAATGGCTTGTTTGATGTTGAACAGAAATGAACAGGAAGTAGAACGCTATGAACCCTCTCCCCCATAAATTTTGCTCACAGATCTAATAGTTCTAAAAATGTAATAGCTTTTCTGCAACATATTTTGAATGTTACACTGAAATGAAGACCCCCATCTGACTTCCAGAATATCGACATTGCAAGGCTGAAAACAAAAAGCCGTTTCCATTCTGTAGTTGTTACAGGGAAACAGCATGAGGGAAGGAAGCCTGGCAAGAAGTGAGACTGGTCAGCGCATCTGTTACCCGCACCTGCCGTCTCAGTGAGACTGGTCAATCCTCCGGCCTCACACACCAATGCTGAAGGCTCCTTCCTGACCAGGGCCTGGGCCTGTCCTGCCCCCATCCTGGGGAATCACATCAGCAACTGACCCTCATGTTCTAACCACTGTATGACTGGTCAGATTGGTGGGAACCACATGGTTACATTTGGAGCCTGTCTAATAATGAGAAAGCAAAAAATAAAAATAAAAAGGAATATTGAGGGCACGTCTCCTGTCGTTGGTCAAATTCTGAAACATTCTTCAGCTGAAATTTTTATGAGAAATTAAGTTGTTCTCTTAATTCTCACAGAAAACCACTATATTGTTAAAAGCATGTGCCTGCATCTACTGAATAGTTCTAAAGTCCCAGCTGACTCTTCACCGAGTATATTTCCACTCTGGAAAATAATCTGCCTCCCACGATTACCATGCAGACCAGCCAAATCTAGTTCCGATTCTCCACACCACTCCTGTGACTTCCTTACCTACTGGAGACCTTATCTTCTTCCCTAGATTCAGTTGGAAATGCTAAAGCAAGCATAGTTTCAGAACCCTTAAACTCAGGGTGAGAAAATATTATGTGAATCACAGTCTTAGTTATTTCTCTCCCAGAGTTTGAAATTTTGAATTTCTAGAGACTCGAAAATTACGATGAAAATGGACAGCAAGCATTTTGTTAATTAAAAATGGAAATTAACTTATCTGCACTTATGTGTGACTAGTGATCCTACTTTTTTGGACCTTGTTTACTGTTATTTACTGCATTAGGGCAAGGGCTTTTTTTTCTTCTTCTTTTTTTGTATGCAGATGAAAGGCACAAAAGCTAAGAAGCACATCAGGCATTAGTTTTTGAAAAGGAGCTAATTTTATGTGTAATTACTGCAGACAGCCAATAATAATTCTGCTGCATACACTAGCATATTACTAAGATCTGATCAATAATAAAAATTGCCTTGGATCCCCTATGGGAATATCTTGGCAGTAGGAAAATTCTATGTTTGGATTAATTCATTTAAAAAAAATCACCTTCAGTCCTGGTATCTCTTCTTATTTATATTTTTCAGAGTAGTATTCATTTACGTGTCTTTTTAGGTCTTTTCTTTCTAAATGTCAACAAGCAGCAAAAAGCTATGATGAGCTCATGTGTGGTTCTATTCTTACAACAGCAACAAACCAAGAACTCTGTTGTGTGAGGTGAGAGCTAGCCAAATCCTGGGGAAAGCACTAAATGTGTAAGTTTCCCCATTAAAACATATGCATGGTTGCCATATGCTGCAATCTCTCAAACTGGAAAACAGTTTAATGGTTTCTAGAGTACAAGCTTTCATTAATCTCTGTGTCAAGCATGTCTCATCTGCATACAAAAGCTCAGGTCTTCATTAATCTTTTAATCAGGAAACCAAGGTACCTTTTTTTCTACCGTTTTCTTTTCTACCTGCTTTTGACTAATCCCAGTCCAAGGAATATCTCAAAAGAAGAAATCAAACATATATTTCAAATACCAAAGTTCACTTATAACTTTAGAGTTTATCGAATAGAAGAACAGAAGTATTGCAGACCTTCTATCTCATTTTTCAAGCACCGTATACAGTAACACAGAGCAGGTGTGTGGCATTCCCTCGAAGACCATGGCTTCCTGGGTGCATCACCATGTCTTATTAGTCTCTGTATCCACAATAGGAATATAGTTCCTGGTCATGCATGCAGTAGGTGCTAACTAAAGGATTAGTAAATTAAACTTCTTACAAAGGTAGAAACGAATTCCTATTAAATCAATAGAACCTCATTTTAATATTTTATCTATAAAAACTTTCAAATTAAATCTACTGAGAGAATCATGTTCAGGGTTTTCATCTTCACTCTTTGTTACAAAGACTGGAATGGAATATATAACACACTGGCCCTTAAATTCCTCTCATTACCTTAGAACAAACCATACATAGTTACATTGTCTTTTAACAAGAGACAATGAAAATATCCCATGCCCATTAAATGAAAAATCCTAGAATATTTCCCATTTAAACTGGACGTTGCAGTTGACATTAAAGCTGGAATTTTTTCTTCCTAATTCAACTCAGGCATTCACAGTTAAAATCAGAGGTTGATGTGATTGTACTGGAATTCCTTATTCTCAGTGGTAGATACAACTATTGAAATCTTAGCCACATTTGAATTAATTGGCCATTTTCCTCCACTATGTTAGTAAAACAACAAATGGACTGATTGGGGCATCACACAGTTAATCTATACCACTGGTTACACCTTTACCATAACCATTTTTATATTTACTGCAAAAATTTAAATATTAAACTTTCAGGTGATATGTTAAAAGATTTACATCCAATGTGTGTATTTTTCATGTTTTTGCCTTTCAACATGGTTTTCTCATTTACATAAAATATTTTTATGTCCTTGGAAAACAAAGCTCTCCTTTGTGACTTGGTACACTTGATGCTGACTCGAGGTGATCCTGGACTCATAACTCAGGTCTCTTGAAAAATCACGTTTTGATTTGGACCATATGACACAACCCACACAATTCACCATTAAGAATCATAAACATTGCTATAACAGTGTTTAAATTCATTTTTGTGCATTTTTCAATTTTAATTTTATTTATTTTAAAAAATATTTTTATTATAAACAACAAACAGGCATACAAACACTCTTGACATAGAAACATTCTTGACATACAGACATTCTTGACACGGTTACAATCAATGGCTCACAATATCATGAATGTTTGCATCTTGAAGAGGAGTTCTTGATGGTCCTTTAAAGAATGGCTCCTGGGTGTGGCACCTAGTTTTGGGATTTCCAGATATTGTCCTAGCTTTGCCACTGGAAACTTGGCCCACCACCCAAGCTCATCTGTTGCTAATTACATCTGCAGTTGGCTAGGAGGCATGCCTGCTGCAATGAATGATGTCTGACTTAATTGGCTGGTGCTTAAATGAGAGAGCTCAATGTAGTACAGCCCAAGCAGCTGAGCACACCTCATCTCAGCCCTCGCAGCTCAGCCCAGGCCTTTGGAGATGCAGAAAAAAAAATCACCCTCAGGAAAGTTGTTGGAACCCAGAGGCCTGGAGAGAAGGCCAACTGAGATCACCCTGTGCTTTCCTGCCTAAGAACTTCAGTTGAAAATTAGCTGCCTTTCCTCTGAAGAACTATATGTTAATTAATAAATCCCCTTTTATTAAAAACAAATCTGTCTCTGGTGTGTTGCATTCTGGCAGCTAGCAAACTAGAACATCACCCAAACAATAGGTTTGCCCCCACAAGATTGGATAAGGATAAAAATCATGGCCTTTCTGGGGTATATAATAGTTTCAACCCAGCACAGTGGCATTTAATAAATTTGCAACATATCTTTAATTTTATTTATGGCATTGTTTTGGTTTGCTAAAGCTGCTTGAATGCAATTTATAAGAAATGGGTTGGCTTTTACAATGGTAATTTATTAGGATACAAATTTACAGTTCTTGGGCAAATGAAAATGTCTGAATTAAGGCATCAATAGGATACTTGAATTCAGGCACATGGCTGGCATCTGCTGGTCCTTCACTCCCATGTTTTGTTACTTTCAGGTCCTGGTTCCAGTGGCCTCCTTTCTGAGCTTCTGTGGATCCTCTCTTAGCATCTCCAAGGGCCTTCTCTCTGTAAGCTTCCTCTGGGTGTTTCTCTCTGAGCTTTGTCTGTGTCCTTAGTCCTCTCATAAGGGACTCAAGCTAAGACCCACCTTGAATTGGGTGCATGTTTGGGCCCAGACCAAGCTCCTACAGAGTCTGGGAGGGGATGGCTCCTAGAACACAAAGCACACTAGGCACAGAAGTGGACATGAGTTTATTAGGAATTACGAGTAGGAGTTTTCCAGTGACAGCCATCCAAATGTTCGTACTTTGCAAAGGGAGCAGAAATGCACTAGGCAATATTTGATTTTAGAACAAAGACATTCCATATAGTATGAAGATATCAGATCTCTAGTTTAATCATTAAAGGAGCCCAAGACCTGATGTTTTACTGAGGTTAATGTTTAAGGCCAAAAACCAATGCTGTTTTTACATCTATCCCCCTCTGGAGAGATTGTTGATTTTCTTGACCTCTGTCCTGGACTAAAATGGGTCTGTTTGGGCTTTTAGGAGTGGGAAAGTCTTTCATTGGGTTGCCACAGCTGGGGTTACATCTCAATTGAAAGAACTTAATCAAAAGTTCCCTCCCACAATAGGTCTGCACCCACAGGAATGGATTAAAAGACATGTCCTTTACTTGAGTACAAAACAGATTTAAACTAGCACAGATACCATGAGAGGGCTCTACACCACCTGATAAGTTATAGTTTAGTAAAAAGAAAAATACATTATCTTTTGATAGGGTTGACAGATTCAGCAATAAACATATATAATGGCCAGCTAAGTTTGAATTTCAAATAAATAACAGATTTAAAAAATATATATATTGTTCATTGTTTATCTGAAATTCAAATTTAACTGGGTATTTTTCTGGCTATCCTACTTGTTGATCTTGATGAAATATCTTTATTAAAAGTTAATAGTAAAAATAGATCTTGAGATAAAAATGGGACCACAATAGTGATTCTAACATGTTAAATAGTTACATATATTCAGCTAGACACAAGACCACATAGTATCTGTCAAAAATGAAATACATAGAGAATAAAAGCACAATTTGGAGTCATTTAATCTTAATGCCATTGCCATAAAAGTGATCATTCAGTGAGTACCTATGATCTTGTAGAAACTAAGTATACTAATCCCAGTGTAACCCAGACACACAAAGTCACTATGAAATTGAGTAGGAGATCCGACACTCAGGACAGAGCTATAGCCATGGAAGTGATGAAATTAGTTAAGAGAAAACTGAAGAGGCCCAGAGCAGAAATTTATAGACCCCAACATGTAAAGGATGGCAGAAAAAGACTAGTCTATAAAAGAGACAGAGAAAGCATTGAGGAGAAGAGGAAGAGTTCCCCAATGAAATGAATCACAGCAACTTGAAGAAATGGGAAATTTCTAGATTGAGACAAGGGAAAGTATGAAATGAGCTTAGAATATTTGTGGTGCTAGAAATAAGAGCTCAGAAAATAATGCAGAGATGTCACAAGGATGCAGCATCCAACTTGAAGGGACTCCCATAGGTCAAAAGTAGGGTAATTTCAGCATGAAAATAAATAATAATAGCAATATAGGATAACATTGTATAAACTTAGATTCTATAATTGATAATATATTGACAGTATATATTAATAATTAGTAGATGAGAGATGGATAGATAGATAGATAGATAGATAGATAGATAGATAGATAGATAGATAGAGAAAAGAATGGAAAGTTCTTCCTTGCAGTGGGGTGCTGGTAAATATACAGAGAGTGATGGAATCAGAAATACCCATTTCACCACAATCACTGCAAAAACTTATTTAGGAAAATATAAATACACGTTAAATCTGGGGTGGGTGTGAGCAGATACAGTGTGATGGTCAATGTCAACTTGAGGGGACAATATTTTGGTTAAAGCATTTGTAAGATTGCTCTGTGTTTGCATGTTCTCAAGCAGTGGAAAACCATTGCACTTGACTTCCTGTTTGTTTGTTAAGCTGAAAACAGCTTAAGATGTTTGTCTGCTTTGCCTATCTGTGTTATTTGCATATCCACTTGCTTTGCATTTGCTTATCTGGAACATATCTTCCTGCTCATGGGGAAATTTCTGCTTTGTTCTTAAAATTAAAGGCACCCCCTCAAGGCAAACAGGAACCCCCCTGGTGTTCAATGAATAGCTTAACTCCAAACGGCCGCTTTACCTGTTAAATAGCTAGCAAAAAACATACTCAGAGCTCTGCATCTCTCTTGGGTCAGAGACTTCCCTGCTTTCTGACTTTGTGTCATAGATTTCTTCTTCCTACCCCAATTCTTTGTTGGACAAAGAATAACTGCCACAGGTGGTGTTGCCCACATCAACTTGGCCAGGTAATGGTGCCCAGTTGTCTGGTTGAGCAAGCAGTAGCCTGTTATGTGAGGACATTTTGTGGACTTGCAACATCAGTAATTTGATTGACTCAATGACTGATTACATCTATAATCAACTAAGGAGAGTGTCTTCAGCAATGCAAAGCATTTGATCCGATCAGTTGAAAGCTTTCAAAGGAGAAGTGATGACTTCAGCATCAGAAAATAGAATTTTCACCTGTACATCAGCCAGTCAGCTGCTCCTGGGGAATTCATCGAAAACCTTCACTGGAGTTGCCAGCTTGCAGCCTGCCCTATGGAGTTTGGATTTATGCATCCTCACAGTTGCGAGACACACATTTATAAAATCTCATATTTACAGATATCCCCTGTTGGTTCTGTTTCCTTAGAGAACCCTTAGCAATAATACAGCATATTACGTGAGGTACAGGATATTTACATAATCTTAACATTCTTCCCACAACTGACTTATTAATTACAAAAGGAGAAATAGTAAATATACAGTGGAGAAAATAGACAATGCTTTAACCAAGTGATCCAGATTGATACTACCAATGCAGGGCCTCCAGACATAACTTCAGTTGTGATACCTTAGAAGGCATACACCATCACTGATGCAGTATTCTTGCCAGAAATTTTTAAAAAGTTTAATTTAATCTTGAGGAAACACCTAAAACTCAAGGTGAAGGACATTCCGTAAAACAATTGGCCTGCTTTCTTAAAAAAATGGTCAATGACATGAAAATCAGAAGAAGATTGAGGAGCTGGTTCATATTAATAGAATAAAAGAGAAAAATAACTGAATTCATTGTACCCTTCAGCATCAAATCCTGTATAGAAAAAGATTATATAGACATTATCGGGACCACTGACAAAACTAGGAAATGGGCTGCATTCAATAACAGTATTGAATCAATGCTAAGATTCATGAATTTGATAATTGTACTGTGTGCTGAGAATTTTCTTGTTCTCAGAATGTAAAGAGATATGTATTATTAGGTGAAAGGGAATTATGCATGCAATTTATGCCTAAAAGTTTCAGAAAGCCACTTTTTCTTGGTAAAAACACTTACATAAAACTAAGAATAGAAGGTGAATTTCTCAAAATGATAAAGGCTATTTTTTAAAAATCCACAGCCAACATCATACTCAAGCAGAAAGACTCAAAGTTTTCCCTTTAAGATCAGACAGAAAACAAAGAGGCCCACTTTCACCACTACTGCTCTTCAATATTGTACTAGAATTTCTAGCCAGAGCAGTTAGGCAAGAAAAAGATGTAAAAAGCATCTGAATTGGAAAAAAAGAGGTAAAACTATCTCTTTTTTCAGATAACATGATCTTATATACCGAAAATACAAAGAGTCCACAAGAAAACTACTAGAAGCTAATAAATGAGTTAAACAAAGTGGCAGAGTATAAGATTAAAACACAAAAACCAACTACGTACCTATACACTAACAATGAACAATCCAAAGATGAAACTAAGAAAAAAAATGCAGTGTTAACAGCATCCAAAATAATAAAAATGTCTAGGAATAAATTTAACCAAGGATGCAAACATTTGTATGCTGAAAACTGCAAAACAATGCTGAAAGAAATTAAAGAAGACCCAAAGAAATGGCAAGACATTCCATGTTCATGGATTGGAAGAGTTAATATTGTTAAGATGTCATTCCATGTTCATGGATTGGAAGAGTTAATATTGTTAAGATGTCAATATTGTCCAAAGTGATCTATAGGTTTAATGTAATTTCTAGCCTTTTTCACAGAAATGGAAAAACTGATCCATAAATTCATATAGAACTGCAAAAGATCCCAAAGAGCTGAAACAATGCTGAAAAAAGAACAAAGTTGGAGGACTCCCATGATTCAATCCCACATTGTACTACAAAGCTACAGTAGTAGAAACAGGATGGTACTGGTATAAAGACAGACATATAGACCAATGGAGCAGTGGGCCAATGGATAAAGAAGGACAATCCAACTACACACTGTCTGTAAGAGACTCACATTAAAGCATATGACACAAGTTGGTTGATGGGGAAAAGATAGAAAAATTATACCATGCAAGTAGTAACATAAAGAAGGCTGGGGTGGCTATACTGACATAAGATAAAATAGACTGTAAGTACAAAACAATTACAAGGGGCAAAAATAGTCTTTACATACTGATAAAGGGGGCAACAAGAAGGTGTAACAATTATAAATACACATGTATCTATCAGCCGAGACCCAAATATATGAAGCAAATATTGACAGCTTTGAAGGGAGAAATTGAGGATTTTACATTAATTGTCAGAGAATTTAACATACCACCCTCAATAATGGGTAGTACATCTAGTCTAAAGATGAATAAGGAAATACAAGACTTGGATGATACACTAAATCAACACTAAAGACATTCATAAAACATGGCACCCAGTGAAGACAGACTACATGTTCTTCTCAAGTGCACATGGATTATTCTCCAGAATAGGCCATATGTTGGGTCATAAAACAAGTGCCAATAAATTTAAAAATACTGGGTGGGCCATGGTGTCTCAGCAGGCAAGAATGCTTGCCTGCCATGCCAGAGGACCCGGGTTCGATTCCCGGTGCCTGTCCATGTAAAAAAATTTAAAAATATTGAAAGTATAGGAAGCTAGAAATGAACAAAGGGAGAAATGAAAAAATGCACAAGTATATGGAAATTAAACCACATCCTATAAAACAACTAATGGGTTAAAGAGAAAACCGGAAACAAAATTAGGAAATATCTTAATTTGAATGAAAATGAAAATAAACCATACCAAAACTTATGGGATACAACAAAGGCAGTTCTGATAGGGAAATTTATGGTTCTAAATGCTTACATTAAAAAAGAATACTTTGAATTAGAGACCTAATCTCAAAACTGGAAGAACTAGAAAAAGAAGATCAAATGAAACTCAAAGCAAACAGAAGGGAGGAAAAAATAAAGGTCAGAGTAGAGATAAATGAAATAGAAAACAAATAAACAACAGCAAATACAACAGTGAGACTCAACAAACTCAAAAGTTAATTCTTTGAAAGAACAACAAAATTGACAAATGTTTAGCTGGACTTATAAGAAAAAAAAGATACAGGAAATATCTGTATATAATAAAATATATAATAATAATGGAAATCAGAAATGAAAAGGGGAACATTACTACCAACACCACTGAAATTTGAGGGACTACACATAGATCCTATTAACAAGTCTATGCCAATAAATTAGATAACCTAGATGAGATGGAAAACTTTGTAGAGACACACAAACTACCTACATTGACTAAAGAGAAACAAACCAACTCCAGGTAAAGAGATTGAATCAGTAATCAAGAACCTCCCAAAAAAGAAAAATTCAGGACCAGATGGTTTCACAGGGAATTCTATCAAACATACCAAGAAGAGTTAATTACAGTTCTGCTCAAATTCTTCCAAAGAATGAAGAGAAGGGAACTCTCCCTAACTCATTCTATGATCACCCTCATACCAAAGCTGGATAAAGATATCACAAGAAAAGAAAATTACAGACCAATATCTCTTATGAATATATAGGCAAAATTCCTCAGCTAAATACTAGGAAACCAAATGCAACAGCATGTTAAACAAATTACACACCATGATCCAGTGCAAGGTTGGTTCAACATAAGAAAATCAATGAATGTAATATACCACATGTATATTTTGAAGGAAATTATTATGAAGAATTAAGGGAAAAAACCCACATGACCACCTTAATTGGTACAGAAATGGCATTTGACAAAATACAGTGCCACTTCTTGATAAGAACACTTAGAACACTAGGATTAGAAAAAAATACTTCTTGAACATGAGAAATGGCATTTATGAATTGTTAACCACCCACCTACTGGTGAAAGATTGAAAACTTTCCTGCTAAGGTAGGGAATAAGACAAGGATCCCAGTGTCACCACTGTTATTCAGCATTGTTTTGGAATTAATAGCTAGAGCAATTTGGCAAGAAAAATAAATAAAAGGCATCTGGACTGGAAAAAAAGAAGTAAAGCTTTCCCTATTTGAAGATGACATGATTCTATATTTAGAATATATTGAAATATCTTCAACAAAACTCCTAGAGCTAATAGCTGAATTCAGAAAAATGACAGGATACAAGATCAACACCTCCAAATCAGTAGTGCTTCTATACATGAGAATGAATAGTCAGAAGAAGAAATCAAGAAAAAAATTCCATTCACATTAGCAACTAAAATTTATCTAGGAATAAATATGACCAAGGATGTAAAGGACTCCTGTATAGAAAACTATAAAACATTGCTAAAGAAATTAAATAAGATCCAAATAAATGGAAGATATCCTGTGTTCATAGATTGGAAGACTAAATAGCATTAAGGTATCAATGCTCCCCAAAGCAATTTATAGATTCAATGCAATCCTGATAAAAATTCTAACAATCTTCTTTGCAGAAATGGAAAAGCTAATCATCAAATTTACATGGAAGGAGCCCCAAAAGGCTAACGCCATCTTGAAAAACAACACTGAAATAGGAGGTCTCACACTTGCTAAGAAAAAAAAAAAAACCTTATTAAAAAGCCACAGTAATCAAAGCAGCATGGAGCTGACACAAAGATGGGCATATAGACCAATGGAATCAAATTGAGAATTCAGAACTCAACCTTCCCATTTATCCCCAACTGAATTTTTATAAAGTGGCAATGACTACTCGTTTGGGAAGGAATAATCTCTTCAACAATGGTGCTGGAAAAACTGGATGTGCAAAAAGAAGGAGGACCCCTACCTCACACCATACACAAAAATCAACTCAAAATGGATCATAGACCTAAATATAAGAGTTAGGACTATCAAACTTCCAGAAGAAAATGCAGGGAAGAATCTTCAGAACCTTCTGTTGGGCAACTGTTTCTCAGACTTTACACTCAAAGCACAATCAGCAAAAGAAAAAAATTTTGTGTCATCCAAATAAAAAAACAGAAAAACTTTTCTTCCTTAAAAGACTTTACCATGAAAGTAAACCAATCACCTACACAATGGCAGAAAATATTTGAAAATCACATATATGATAAAGGATTAATATCTAGTATGTATAAAGAAAGCCTTTAGCTTACGAACAAAGTCAAAGAGGCTATTTTTTTGTTTTACATGGGCAAGCACCAGGAATCAAACCCGGGTCTCTGGCACAGAAGGCGAGAACTCTGCTACTGAGCCACCGTGGCCCACCCAGAAGCCAATTTTAAAATGGGCAAAAGACTTGAATAGATTATCTCTCCACAGAAGATATACAAATGACCAGAAAGTTCATGAAAAGATGCTCAACATATTCGCCATCAGGGAAATACAAATCAAAACCACAATGAAATACCCTTTCACACCCATAAGAATGGCTACTATGCATACAATGTACATATGCACACAATGGAATATTATTCAGCCTTAAAAAGGAATGAAGTACTGATACTTGTGACAATATGGACGAACATTGAAGACATCATGCTTAGTGGGATAAGCCAGACACAAAAAGATAAATATTGTTTGATCTCACTGATTTGAAACAATTACAATAAGCAAATTTATAGAGTAAGACTCTAGACTGTAAATTACCAGGGGACAGGTAGGGATAAGGGATGGGAAATTAATACTTTGAATGTACAGGGTTACTATTTGGAATGTTGGAATATTTTGATAATAGATGGTAGTGAAGGTAGCACAATATTGTGAATGCAATTAACAGCACTTAAATATATACTTGAATATAATTAAAAGATGATATGTTAGTATATATGGTAACATAATAAAAACTTTTTACAAATTCATAGAACTACACTATACAAACAGTGAACCTAGCATTAAACCATGGATTTCAGTTAATAGCTACAACTATAAAAATATGCTACCATCAATTGTAACAAATGCAAGGTGTTGGTGGCGAGATGGTATATGGGAATCCTGTATTTTATGCATGATTATTTTGCAAATCCACAACTTCTCTATTAAAGGAAAAATAGTAAAAAAAAAACATATTAATGCAGTCCCACCCCATATGCACTACTATAAAGTTTATTTTAAAGTCTCTCTAAAAGCTCAAGTAATTGTGAAAATTTCAGTCTCATAATTAAAACAGTCAATGTTGGTGTTTGTGTTTGAACCTGAGATGAAGTTGAACAAATGGACCTACTTTGACGGCTTTTGACAGTACATTTGCAAGCACTAATTCCAGAATAACCTGAATTAATTTTTTTTAAGTTCAGATAGATTATAGGATGTAAATAGTAAGTGATGAAACAACTCTCAAAAACCAGGCAAAAGTGAATTTAAATTTTTGTTTGCGTAGGAATAGGAGAAAGTGATAGAGGAAGACAGAAAACAGAGAAGGTTGTGGGCATGAGTGTTTAGAAAAAACAGAAAACCTGGATTTTTTTCTCTGGGATTATGCACCAGAATGTTAGATGACTATTAACTCTCTGCTTATTCTTCTTTGAATTGTTGGAACCAAAGCCACGTGACATTTACTCCACAGTGTCTTTGCATGTTACACTTTTTATTTTCTTTGAACAAAAGCCCATGACAACTTAGTTGGTTTGGGCAACAAATCCTTAAGCTTTTAGAAACCTAGTATCTATCAAATCTCTTTAGGGGCCATACCATCTGAATATCAAGTTAAAATAATGCATGTTTTTTAAAAGAGCATTATTTAAAACTTTTTTTTTATTATAGGGTCTTATTTGCTAGGCAGTTCTATAAGAAATGTTCTTTTTTGTGTCATTTCTCCAAAATTATAAAAACTTACATGGATAATGTAAATTTTGCTTCTCCAGAGCTAGGATAGAAGCTCAGCTTCCACTTACAGGTCTTTAGGAATTCCGGATCTGCTGCTTTTCTCTTCGTAAGTAATTTCAATTTCATGATTTCCCAATCCAGCAAAGCATTGACTCTCTTATAATGGGAGCTGAAGGCTGTTTGAGTACTGCTCAATGCACAGGGTTCTGCAGTGGTTACTGAATGAAATCTGATTCCCCTTCCTATCATCATTCCACGATCTTGGACCACTAACATTTTGAAAAGACATTAACGATAGGGGACCAAGCAGTCACAGTTTTAAATATCCAAAAAGATCCACCAAAGAATTCCCCTTCACAAAATAACGGTGCTTTGTAATTTAAGTCCATTTGATTATGCAAATTTGAAAAATGTGCTATTGCTTGGATCATTTTGAAAACCATGATTTAAAAAAAATATGGTGTGAGTTGTAACTCTTTCTAATTAAAAACCAGGCAAGCCCTTAGGAGGGAGTCCCAGTGAGCTGCCTTGAGTTTTTCCCAAGCCTAACAAAAGAGAGAAGGACTTGCCACTGCTTGTGCCTGCCAACCGGGTATTGTTAAAGGAATCAAAATAAAGAGGCAGAGAGGTCAAGGGTTAGGAGCTCATATTTCCACTCTACATGACCCTGTCTCTGAGCTGGGGGTGCTCTTGTCATTTGCTTCTGAAGGTCTCTCAACACAAGGCTGTCGTCCACCCCTTTCAGGAGACCCCCATGTGGGGTAGTCTAGTGATTAATGAAAAGGGCTCACAGGAGACCTTCTTAAAATGCTTTGGACAAAAGGGTCCTCAGTGCTATGGCTTCTGAAGAATACCTGCAGAAATTACTGTCTTGAGAATATAGCGGCAATAGCTGTGTTTTACCCTGATTCCAACTTCTTTACAACGTTTCGCCTAACTTGATTAATGATATGCCACTTTCTATTCTTGTTACAGGCTGCACCAGAATATTTTGCAACCTTTCTTACTTTATGTACTTTTGGAACAGTTGATTCATTTTCATTATTTCAAAGTTGGATCAGTTGACTGTTGGATTGAATCCTGAAACTTCATTTAGTCCACAAGTAGTGGAAACTTATGATCGTGTTCTAGCCCATAAAATTTAGACATCTAAGATGATTTTTATCAAATTCTGACAAAATAGGCCCTAACATTATTAATGTATCCTTAAGACATTATATATTCCTGAATAAAAAGCACACAAAAATATCATCAATAGCCAAAGGTTGCAATCATCACATTCTCATTGGCATATTAATGTAAGTCTAAAGGTGATCTTAAAATATTTTTCCCCAAATACTTATATGACAGTGAAATTAAACATGCGATGTTCATTATTTTTTTTTCCCAGTGAGTTAGGACAGTGAAATAAGACATAGTTTCTAGCACTAAGCGCTACCAGGGGTCCAATTTCTGGAAGCCCTACGGCCTAATGTCTAACCTACAACTGCACTGATTAGGACAGTGCCTCGCCAATTCCACACTGTTTGCACTAATGAGCCTACAGAAAACTAGGAATTATCAGTTAAAGCTGCTGTTAAGATGCTCCCTTTGCACTATATCAGCTACATGAATTTTCTTACTATCCTACAATTCAATATAGCATCTCTTGAAATTGTCTGCTTTTAGTTGATATAGAAATTTGTGGTGGAGGAATAAAGGAAATGAGGAGAGGCCATATTTGCCTATGACTTTGTGATATGCCTCCCCCCTCAACCAAAGTTGCAATTTTAAATACTGCCTTTGCTCTATCTGGATGGAATTTTCTAGAAATAGGTTTTACCAAATGTGTCAATTCCTCCCATTTTCTGTGCTCATACTAGCTTCGCAAAGCAAAAGGTGTTCAGATTTCCTAAACTACTGAAGTGCAAACCACAGCTATGAGACTGTGCAGCAACTCTGACCAAATTGAACGGAAACAAGAAAAAAAATAAATAAAATACCCCCCTTTCACTAAATTTAGGGTAAAAAAGTTATTTCCACCTTTTATCAAAATGTTTAATTAACTTTCAAAATAATCATTGCTATGAAGGAGTAGTGTATGTATTTTGAAAGTACAGCAACACTTTCTAGATAAACTAAATTCCAATTGCGGAATAGTCCTAGCTCCAGAGAGATATAATGTAAATTTCCAGGTTGATGAAAAACTGATACAACGGGAAGGATTAACATAATACCTATGTGCAAGTCAAAGAAAAGCAATGAAAAACTTCTTTTTTTTCAAATTGTTTAAAAGGCCTCTTTGGCTAATTCCAGGGAACACTGGTCAAATTTAAAGTTTCAATTAATATTGTCCATTTCCCCTGAAATGAAGCTTTGATCCCATCCAGCTAATGCTCTTTCTGTCTTCCTCACCATCTACCATGTCCCCTCTTCTTCCTCTCACTGCCCACTCACCTCATCTGTATTTCTCTCTCTTCTGTCTTCCTATTGTAGATTAAGTAAGTGCAGTGTGCTATGAAGAGTGAGCACCTGGATGCTGGAAATAGACCTCCGGGAGCTGGGTTTGAAGCTTGACTCTTGCATTTATCAGCTGTGTGACCACAGAGAAATTATTTAACTACTCCATACCTGCTTACCTCATATGTAAAGTGGAGATCATAAGAGTGCCTACTTGTGGGTGCAGGGGTAGTTCAGCGGTTAGAATGTCTGCCTTCCATGCTGGAGACATGGGTTCGATTCCCAGACCATGCGCCAAGAAAAAGGGCTTACTTCATAAGTTGATAAGAGCAGTACATTGTTATTTTATGTAAAACAAAGCACTGAGTACATGGAACATAGTAAGCTCTATGTTTTTATTAGTATCATTTGCGTGCAGGCATTGTCTTTTCATACAAACTTCTTAAAAGCATGGGCCAAGTCATCTTTTTCCTATTTTAAAAATTCCCTGTTACCTTTTTTCAGTGTCCAGTAACAGCAACCCTTAAATTAATACCTGAATGAAAAAAAAGGATTAAAAAGTATTGATATTGTTAGAGTTAGAATTCTATCATTTGACAACCTGTTTAGTTGAAAAGAACAATTTTGACTCTCACTTTTCCCTTGCTTCCATTTCACCATGGCTTCTACAATGAGTTCAGCAACCTATCTGCAGCCTGAATCCAAAAAGAGAGCTTTACTTTTGAAATGAATAGGATCTTTTGGAGAAAGAAGAATGATAGTAAAAAGGAATTCATCTCAGCAACATATGTCCCAGTACATTTCAATATAAATTTAAGTATCTGAGTAAATGTATGATATTGTCAGGGATTCTCTGTGACACACATTTTTACTTAAAAAAAAAAAACCTTATATTTGGGAAGTAAATCACTTGTTTCTTAAGGAGGATGAATTGAAGGTTTGTAGATATGCTTAAATCTGCATATGTACACAATGCTAGGTACAGATGTTCTTCGTGTCCGGTACCTCTTCTAGCTGCCACATTTCCATCCTCTTCATCAGTGAATCCTGTCATGTTTGTGTGTAGTAATCACTACCTTGACAGGATCAGGTAAGCACCTGTGGAGATTTTAAAAAGAAAGTTTCTCCCTTTAGCTACAAACTCTGAGCACCTTTGCTTTTAAGTACCCTTGCTTTGCGCAATATAGCTTGAAGATTTTAATTAACGAGATGTTAAAACTGGGGGGCGGAGCTCCCCCAAAGCAACAGAAAATTGTACCATTTCAACCTCACAAGGTAGGGCTGGCAGAGACAGGCCTCAGGAGTTAACAAATGACAATGCTCTATCACCTCCCAATGTGAGGCTGGCAAAATTTCTGCCTTCATGTATTAATGACAATTGATGCCAATCAGTCGAATAAGAAGACATTAATTATTCAGCTACCTGGCTTATTTGAGGTGTCAACAAAATACCTTTCCTGAACTCGAGTGATTTTTTTGCTTTGCAAACGTTAGTTTCTGTTTACTTGGTAGCTTTTATGACATAAAGATTACTGCGTCATACTAGAAAAAGGAGCTCCCCACTCACAAAATCCAAGTTAATATCATCTAACATTTTGGCATTTTCACAAAAAAATTGTGCCCATGCAGTGAAAACAGCATTATTGAGGATTGATAGAATTTTTAGTGAACATTCTTTTTCCTGCTTCTCTCTGTTTACCTGTTAAACTTTAAATTATTTTAGCATATCTGTAGTGCTAAATTATTAAAAAGTGGTATATTTGTAAGTATCTAGCTAGTAGATTGTTTGTGATGGTTTCACATTTTTTTTCACCTAAAACTACACCATATTTAAATTTCTCTCATTTCAGGGTGGTTTAAATTCCGAGCAGATAAAATGTAAAATAATTCTTAAAGATGGATTTTTCTCCAGGCACAATAATTTAGTAGCTTTGCTGATTACTTTACAAAATTCTTTGTCAGAGGGCACTTAAACCATTGTTAAACATTTCTGGGAATTGATAAGTGATAGATTCAGAAATTCTTATAAAGAAGTTTTCTGTTACCTCACAAACTGTGTGATATTTTGTAAGTTAGTCACTTAGTCTCTGGGCTTCATCTGAAATATAATGGACTTGAACCAGATGATTCTGCAATTTGCATCCACAGTGGATTCAGATTAGATACCACTGGTTTACTGGAAATCGGAGGCTCTATCTGTTGTGGTTTGATTGGAGCTCTGTAATTGAAATTGGTGAGAAAGATGGTCTGTAGAACTGAGCACGTTTTATGACATAAAACACTGCCTAAATGGCATTTGAATATAAAATAAAATACAGTCCCTGATGATATTACTATCTCCAAAAGTATGTCTGTATTCTAAACTGCACTCTGCAGGCTCCAACTCTCCAATTCAAGACCTCATGCAAAGTGGCTATGAAGTGAGTAAACATGTTTCTGGAATCATTTTTAAAAATTATGTAGGGAAATAGCCATCGTCATAACCTATACTTTCACTGAAATAATATTTCTTTCTTGTCTGTTAATATGGTCACATTCCAAAGGTGCTTTCTTTGGTTTCACATTGCTCAGAAAATCCATGATATGCCAAAGCATTAACAAATTCCTGGCTAAATATATGATCTGTTGTTTTTGGTTAACAGTTCTGTCATTGTGTCCTTGCTCCTTCTCAAACTAATGAGACTGGTGGAATCATTTTCCTAATTTAATTCAACCAAGCCACTCCAATAAAATTGTCTGATTCCCAAGCCTTTCAGTTAGCTGTGGAACTGAAGTTCTTGGTTAAGTCAAAGCTATTATACACATAAGTTGCCATAAATAATGATTCATTGGGAAGAATATGGGTCATAAACATAAAGAATATAATATAAAAGACAGTTTCAAACATATGTTGCTTCATTTCTGTTCAAATAGTCTGGATAGCCTGTTAAGATGCTCCAACTTCCTGTAATAGACAGTGAAATGAACATTTTTCTGCAAAATGTGTCCCTCTTGGTTCTTTAATGTAGCAGAACAATAGCAAAATAAAATACCAGCAGAATATCTGATAATTTTTTATTGAGGAAACAGGGAAGTTAGGATGAAATGTAGGACTGTTCAAGTTAACAGGAAAATACACTTATAGCTATCAGGCCCACCTCAAGATCTTCTGCCATTTATCAAAAAATCTCTTCAGTTTTCAAAAGCCCTCTAAAGACCTCCTGGGACTATAAACAAAGGCCATATTGTATCCTTGGCTGAAGCTTGTTAAGTGGCTCATGAATAATACTAAATGCATCCTCTCTATAAATCTTATTGATGTAGGACTACCCTTACCCAGCCACAAACTTCACTGACATCCATCATAAACTCCGAGATGGGAGATTTGCAACATGCATCCAAATAACTGCTTCCAACATCCCATCTATGTGAGTCTCTTGAACACTTAAATTCAGAGAAAGGAGAAAGGCAGGCTTCAGTACTACTTTTTTTTGGTCTTTAGTGCCATGCACTGAAATCACTTCTAATATTCTTTAGATCGATTTTTTAGAACAATAATTTAAGGTGATGGATCATTAGAACTTTTATAATGGAAGCTTACAATAGCATTTACATATACATTTACAGTAACATTTATTCAAAGAAAATGGAAAGAACGAAATATTGGAAGAACAGAAGATTCTGGAGTTTTTTTTTTTTCTTTAGCTTTTTTAAAAGGGAGAACCACAAATAATGCCTTCAGATACCTATGTAAGCTGGCAACAGTTTTGAGGTGTTTCTTCTAGTAAACAACCTAATTCTGACAGATCTATTTGTGACAAAAAGGGAAATGCATGGCTAATAGGACGTAATGTTTCCTACAGAGAGGAAATCTGAGGAGCAATTACAAGTTTAGCGTCCTTCTGTGGTTAGCAGAATCTAATAGGAGACCAGTGTCACTTGAAGGAAGCATAGCTAGTCTTTTTCTTAAGGTGTATATTTATCACATAAAGTCTATTGTTTCAACTTCAAGGAAAGGTTTTTTTTTGCCATCTCATGATGGACTTCTGACTTTCAGGATAAACATAAGCGATGTGGGACGCTTTCAACAGTCCACGAAAATGAGAGATTATGTTAATGTTTTTCATCCATTGGCCTGTGATCTAAATCAACTAGGGAAATAGTTCCAAAAAGCTGAATATTTTACTACCTAAAGTTGCAACTCAGATATTGTTGTTCTTTCCAGGAAGCATGGATAAAGTTAAATCTGCTGTTCAGTCTATTAGTGCTTGCATAGCGAATGTGACTTACTGAATGCCTCAGTCTTACTACCTCTTCACAGTGGCTATGAATCAAGCCAACGCTGTTTATTAGACTTGTGCATATCAGTCTACAGTTGTATATGCATATAAATTTTGCTTAATTCTTATATGAGTCAGACAATATAGCTTGTCTGCATGTTGATATACATAGCCCAACTATAATATTTTGGAATAAAATACTATATTATAAATATAATATAAAATTTTATATTATCACAAATTAGCCTGCTCTTATAGAGACTTAAATGATCATTAAGATCTTGCTGGTGTAACCCTAGAATATTACATTAACTGAGAGTCACTTTACTGCTAATAAGAGTTTCAGGCCTAGGGTTTGAGAGGTTTAGGTAGATTTGTTTTTAAAACATTTGAAACATGGGGATTTTTTATTTTTCACTAAGCGAATTTATGAATGCTTAAAATTACTAGAGAATTGTCCCTTACCCTGATTAGATGGTGGAGTGAATAGCTTCAGGGTACAGTATACAAACAGAAGCTTTGTACAACCAGCAAAAACTGGCAAAAATGTCTTTCTCAAAACTCCGGAAAACAGGAAGGGCTGTAGAGGGAGCACGGTAACCCTCACACACCTGCTGGGAACGTGTATGTCTGGCCCAAGCTGTCTTGTGTGTTAGTCTGAGAGACTCGCCATATAAGAAGCTACCGTGCAGTGAACGGTGGCTTATGAGCTCTCCTATAGGACACTATGGGAGACCCATAAAATGGGTTCTGGGAGAAGAGATTACTGCTGCAGGACAAATGCTGCATTGCTTGGGACTGTGAGGAAATGGTTTCCTATGGAGGAGAAGACATACAGCACCACTTAAAGGGGAAAGTTCCTAGGGCTAAACACACATGCCCAAGACAAGATGCAGGCACAGAAAAGACTGAGCTTTGACCCGGAGCTATTCTCTAAACTCATTGTATGGATAAACTCTGAGGAGAGTACTAAGCCAGATCAGGTCTTCAAATATTAAGGAAACTATTTCCCTTCTTTATCTCTGTTTTCATTAGCTCCTGCCATTCAAGGAAAGCTATGTCATAACATTTTCTAGATGCAACTTAAGGAACAGATATCACAAAGTCTAAATTCCAGTGATAACACAGTAAATGCAATGCGTGATACTGAATGGGGTCTAAGAATGGAGGAGAAATGGCTCAAAATGACATTATTAGGACATAAGAAAAAAATTGGAAGGTAGAATATAAGCTTATATCAATGTTAAATTTCTTGAACTTGATAACTGCACTTAAGGTGATTAAGTGAATGACCTTGTTTATAGGAAATGTACATAGAAGTATTATAGGTTCAAGGATTATGATGTATGTATACCATTCTCAAATGTTCAGAAAACTGCTGTCTATCTACCTATCTATCTATCTATCTATCTATCTATCTATCTATCTATCTATCTATCTACCTACCTACCTACCTATCTATATGTATGTATCCATTTATCTATATCTATCTATCTAGAACGACAAAGGTAGCGAAGTGTTATAATTGATGCATCTGGGCATATGAGGGGAGGTGTGGGGCTATGTTGGAGTTCTCTGCATGGGGTTTGTATAATATTTGCATCTATTCTGTAAATTCAAAATTATTTCAAAATAAAAATTTGTTCAAAAAAAAGAAATTCAATACAAAGGATAATTGAAAACAAAAACAAAAAAACCTACCACAGAGTTTAATTCATTAAGCAGTCGCATAGAGAGATTCTCAGACATTTTCCCCTCACACTGACTATAAGTAGTGATTAGCACTCAGTTTAATTTACAAATCTATGGTGCTTACTTGAATCTATATAGTAAAAGAAAAAATATATTTTAGAAGTAGATGGGACATTCTTGTGTTTAATCAAATACCTTATAGGATAGTAAATAAAATAAGTGTAATTATATTCGTCATCTCCTTTTCCCTCACTTCTCCCAAGAAAGCTTGTTCAGGGAAGTTTTCTAAACGTATGCTCATGGGCAATGAAAATTATATCTTACATCATTGCCCCAGCATGTCAAACTTGACATGCAATGTCAGCTGCATTCCAACAGAAAAGAATATTCTGTTGATACAGCTGTAGCAGGATAAGCTTTTCTTTCTACAGAAGAAATTGTTTCTTTATTGCAAATAGCCAAACCACGGTAGATGATCTCCTTGATAATCTTGAGGAATATCTAAATAATAGGTTAGCAGAACTAAAATGAATTTATTTGCTTATTGCATTTGTCTTAATATTTTATGTGAGTGCATGTGTGTGTGTGTGTGTGCATGTGTGCCTTTCAACTATAACCTTTGGTAAGTTATATTTTCCTAGAAATGGTGATGATGTCAATAACAGCTCTATAACTGGACAGGATATTTCCTACTGATAATACCTAATAATTGACACTTAGAAAGTGTGTCTTGTTCTGGAGCATTGGATGGCAATTTTTTTTCAATGATCTTCTTGACTTTGCTGAAAGTACTGACCTCTGTTTTGTAGCATGAAACTGACCATAGACATACAGAGAGGAATAAGCATGACTCAGTTTCAAAAATCTTAATTTATGGACCCCGAAATTTTAGTTTTTTTTTTTTTTTTAAATAAGGGTTTTCCGGCTAAAGCCAGAAAGCCTACTAGACAAATTCTAAAAGAGCTGCAACACTGAAATTTTAGTTTTCATACACTTTTCACATATCCAAAATATTCTTCTTTTAATTTTTTAAACCATTTGAAAAATGCAGAACGCATTCTTAGCTCATGAGCCATATCAAACAAACAATGAGTTGGATTTGGTCAACAGATCATAGTTTGCCAACCCTTGCCCAAGAAGGATGTTTGAATGGAAAATTACTCCATAATTCATTTCATTATATTTTAGGTGTCATCTATTGCTCCTCTTAAAGAATCAGATTTATACATTTCTTCATATTTATGCCAGAGATTAATAATTTCTTTACTTGGTGATGGGGAAATGGAGATGGCAAGCAGAAAGATAAGAGGGAGTAAGTTCTTTGTGTTAAAACACAAGAAGGCAAAGTCATCTGAATTTTTGTTTGGTCAAAGAAAAGCTACTTTTTGCATTTGACAAACTCTCAATAATGATGTCATGACTTTCAGACTGTATGTCCATATGCTTGTTCGCATGTTTGTTTCATATGTTCATATGAAAGAAGCTCTTAAATAATTACATATACTCTTCTAAACATTGATACTTGCATTAACTACAGGCAGGAATTCTTAATAATATATTGTTTTAATTCAGTATCCTCAAGAATTCAGTGTCTAATGATTGGATATGCTATAATATTAAGAATCAGTATTATAATTTTAAAGGTATTATAATGTTTTATGGTGAAGTTAATAAAAATAGGCCTTATGTTTTAGAGATGTATATAATAAAATATAGGTGAAAATAAGATTTCTACAATTTGCTTTTCAATAATTTCAGAAGGGGAAATGTTTTTAGTTTCCTGGGCTGTGCAAGCAAATGCTATACAGTGTGTAGGTTTAAGCAATGGGAATTTATCAGCTCATGGTTTTGTGGCTAAGAGAAAGCCCAAGTCAAGGGATCATTGAGGCAATTCTTTCTTTCAGAAAACTGGTGACCTGTGGCTGGCTGCCAGTAATCCTTAGTCCCTGGCTTCTCTGTGACATGACAATGCATATGGCAGCCTCTCCTGGTCTCTCCCTTCTTTTCCAGTTTCTGTGGATTTACAGCTCCCTGCTTCCCTTGGCCTTTTCTCTGTCTGAATTTCATTCTCCTCATAAAGGACTAGTAATTGGACCAAGATCCATTCTGACTGAGGTGGGCCATACCTTAGCTGAAGTAACTTCATCAAAAGGTCCTACTTACAATGGGTTCACACCCACAGGAATGGATTAGGTTTAAGAACATGTTTTCCTGGGGTGCATACAGCTACAAATCACAGGGGATATACAGGGGCATAATAGTTAAAACAATGAGTTGATAATTATTGAAGTTGGGTGGTAGGTACAAAGGGATGTATTAAGCTATTCTCTTTATTTCAGTCTAAATTTGAAATTTCTCTCTTTCTCCCTCTCTCTCTTTCTATATATGCTAAATAAATTTATATTACATATTTAAGAAATACATGTAATTAAATAATATAAAATACAAATGCAATTATATATACATATATATTGCCATTCTTCCATATCTTTTTTTGTTTCCCATAAAAGTCAATAATAAAGTTTAGCCCGGCTTTCATTTCATCTTAGTGAGGTAGAATGGTTTATTGAGATATTGATTTATGCTTTGCTTTCATTGTTGTAGGTATTTTTCCTCCCTTCATCTGAAGAAAATAGCCAGGACTTTGGGTTATCTTGATTCAAACTTTCTAAAAAGTATTAGAAAACATCTCCTTTAGAGAGATACTTGAGCTGTCTTGTCCAGGTGAGGGGGGTATCTTAGGGTTGGAATAGCTACAAATAGACCAACCTGGTTCCAAGAAGGACACTGAGGACTCACTGAACTTGAGATAATCAGGAAAGAAAAATTTGCCAGGAGGTTCAAGCAATCTGACCAGGGACTGCTTCAGGTAGCACTTTTGCTCTGTTCTTTTGCTCTGTTTTGATTGTTTTGTCTAAGAGTTCAGACCCT
>PVIY010036634.1:0-25294 GCA_004026745.1 Myrmecophaga tridactyla | reverse complement strand
GAAGGGGACTTTGCAAATACTTTTCCACTCACTGATCGAATCACTCTGGGATTCATTGGGACATCACTCTGGACAAACCAACAAAATTTCATGTCCTACCCAAGGTTCCATGTACTTATGTTGTTCAACCAACTATCTACATAAGTTATATTAGGAGATGCACTAGTCAAAATATAAATTTTGTACCATATAAGCACTTTTTGCTTTAGTCTCACACGTAAGTTGAAATTTTAAAATATTAATTACCATCTATATTCAGCACTCTGCAGTAATGACATTCCTTTGTTTTTCCTCATGCAAAAACATTTCTTTAATTTGTACATTTAGTCACTAGCATTATACACTCTAGGCATTACTAGATTGTACCATCTCAATCTTTATCATCTGTCTTTCTTTCTGATTTCATTTGTGTCCCCAGCCCTCCTCCCTCTATCATTCTCACATTCAGCTTCATTCAGGGTTTTAACATAATTGTATTACAGTTAGGTAGTATTGTGCTGTCCATTTCTGAGTTTTACATTCAGTCCTTTTGCACAGTCTATATCCCTTCAGTGCCAGTTGCCCAATATCTTACCCTATTTCTATCTCCTGATGGTCTCTGTTACCAATGAAATATTCCAAGTTTATTCACTAATGTCAGTTCATATCAGTGAGACCATATCATATTTGTCCTTTTGTTTTTGGATAATCTCACTCAGCATAATGTCCTTAACGTCCATCCATGTTGTTATATACTTCATAACTTTATTCTGTCTTACAGCTGCATAATATTCCACCTTATATATATGCCACAGTTTGTTTAGTCTGTTGATGAACACTTTGACTGTTTCCATCTCTTGGTAATTGTAAATAATGCTGCTATAAACATTGGTGTGCAAATGTCTGTTTGTTTCTTGCCCTCATGTCCTTTGAGTAGAGACAGCATATAGATGGGTCCTGTTTTTTAATCCCTTCTGCCAGTCTATGTCTTTTGATTGGGGAGTTTAATCCATTGACATTCAGTGTTATTACTGCACGGGTAGTACTTTCTTCTACCATTTTGCCTTTTAGATTTTATATGTCATATCTAATTTTCCTTCTTTTTACCTTTACTCATAGTCTTCCTTTCTACACTCTTCTCCACACCTCTCTCTTCTGTCTTTTCCTATCTTTCTCTATTGCTCCCTTTAGTATTTCTTGCAGAGCTGGTCTCTTGGTCACAAATTCTTTCAGTGATTTTTTGTCTGAAAATGTTTTAATTTCCCCCTCATTTTTGAAGGACAGTTTTGCTGGATATAGAATTCTTGGTTGGCAGTTTTTCTCTTTTAAAAATTTAAATATATCATCCCACTATCTTCTTGCCTCCATGGTTTCTGCTGAGAAATCTACGCATAGTCTTATTGGGCTTTCCTTGTATGTGATGGATTGCTTTTCTCTTGCTGCTTTCAAGATTCTCTCTTGCTCTTTGACCTCTGACATTCTGATTAGTAAATGTCTTGTTGTACATCTGTTTGGATCTGTTCTCTTTGGAGTATGCTGCACTTCTTGGATCTGTAATTTTATGTCTTTCCTAAGAGTTGGGAAATTTTCAGTGGTAATTTCCTCCATTAGTTTTTCTCCTCCTTTTCCCTTCTCTTCTCCTTCTGGGACACCCACAACATGTATATTTGTGCGCTTCATATTGTCATTCAATTCCCTGAGTCCCTGCTTGTATTTTTCCATTCTTTTCCCTATATTTTCTTTTTCTTGTCGGATTTCAGATGTTCCGCCCTCCAGTTCACTAGTCCTATGTTCTGCCTCTCGAAATCTACCATTGTAGGTTTCCATTGTTTTTTCATCTCTTCTACCTTGCCTTTCATTCCCATAAGTTCTGTGATTTGTTTTTTCAGACTTTCGATTTCTTCTTTTTGTTCATTCCTTGCCTTCTTTATATCCTCCCTCAATTTATTGATTTGGTTTTTGATGAGGTATTCCATGTCTGTTCGTATATTCTGAATTAATTGTTTCAGCTCCTGTATCTCATTTGAATTGTTGGTTTGTTCCTTTGACTGGGCCATATCTTCAGTTTTCCTAGTGTAATTTGTTATTTTTTGCTGGTGTCTAGGCATTTAATTACCTTAATTAGTTTATTCTGGAGATTGCTTTCACTTCTTTTACCTAGGGTTTTCTTGCTGAATGAATTTGTTGTCTATCTGTTCTTTGACATTAAGTTCAGCTTTATCTGGACTTCTGCCTTAGGTTTGTTTTACAGAGGAGAATTTTTCAGTTCTTGTTTTCTTGTTTCTTGCTGTGCCTGTATGGTACCTTTTTCCTCCCACTCTTAGGAAGGTCTGGTTAGGTACTATAGACCCCAGCCAGATTTCCCCAGCCCAATCCGGCCTCCTGTCAGGAGGAAAGAGTCACCTGTGTCAGGTTTCCCTCAGGGTGAGATCCAGCAGGTTGAAAGACTTTCCTGAGAAGTCTCTGGACTCTGTGTTTTTCCTATCCTGCCCATTATGTGGTGCTTGTCTGCCGGTGGGTCTCACCTGCATAAGGTGATGGAGTACCTTTAACTTTGGCAGATTGTCCCTGCTGGGGATGCAGTGAAGACAGAGGAGAGGTTGTAGGCTGGTTTTAATGGCTTCAAATTTCCAAACCCTGGGGTCTGAATTCCTTGAGGATTCCACCTGTGTTGGTCTCCATTCCTCCCCTGGGGAAGTCCCAGGCTCCAGACAAGCTCTCAAACAAGCCACAAAAAACGAAGAGAAAATTCGTTCTCAGAGCAGGACCCCCATTCCTCAGTTTTGCCAGTCAAGAGCGTGAGTTGGTTTGTTGCTTTGTGTACCTTCAGATCCTATGTGCCCCCTCTTTTCTTTCAGGCCCCAGATCCTTTCAAGTATTATCTGTTATCCGGTCCAAAAAACTTCTGTTTCTGTTTTTCTTTTTTCTTTATTCATCAGCCCTGCACCTGCAGTGCACCAGGGCAAAAATCAGCAACCTCTGCTTTGACCAGGTTCAACTGAGCTGGGTACCTATTTTCAATAGTCAGAATTTGTGATTTAATTCCACAGTTGAGGCTTAGTTGCGCCCAGCCCCTGCCGCTAGTGATCATTACCTAAATTAATAATTTCATAGGAATTGCCAAATTATGATATTCTGTCATCCTTCTACATGTATTAGTTGGAATTCTTCATAAGGAACTTACCTTCATCAATTATTTGGTGATGTAGCTGAAATCATAATTGTTTCCTTAGGATTAGCACCTAGAAATAGAATTGTTTGAGCAAAGGGTTTTTATTCTTGAAGTCTATTTATAAATAAAATTAACTTTAAATTAAATTACCCTTTAGATGTGATACTAGTTTACACTTCTCCCATTGGTAGGTGAGTGAATTGCTTGTTGAAATAATGAAGTAAGACCTGACAGATGAACCAACCCAATAAATGTGTTTATCAGTCAGAACCATCATCTGTTGACTTTTTCTCTTAAAGAGTGCTAATAAACTGATATGATTGATAAATACAGTATGACTTTGGGAATATTTTATTGTGTTTTCTAGGTTGAATCAAATACAATTTTTCCAATTAGAAAGACATTCAGATAATGTTGTTAGTTTAAAAAAACCTTCATGTTTATTATGTTTGACAATGTATATTAAAAATGTTTAAAATATATAATGGCCTCTTTAGCTTAAAAAAATCATAAAAATCTAACTTTTGTTTTTCTTTTGCAGTGATATTTCTGGGGGCAAACCTCTGGAAGCAGAGATGGCAGGAATAGAATACATGAATGATGATCCTGGCATGGTGGATGTCCTTTACGCCAAAGTCCATATGAAGGATGGTTCTAACAGGTATGTTTCTGGACGGGCTTCTTTGTTTCGATTGAGAGGTATCCAGAATATACCTGAAACTTCAGGTAGGTTTGATTTCTTTTCTTAGAGATCTTATTATTGGAAAGTGTGTGTCAATTCTTTCTTTCTTTTTTTTGTTTTAAAACAGTAGCTAATATCTTTAAATATATATATTTTATTGAAAAACTTGTGAATTAAAATTAACAGAAATATTCTGTATAACATTACATAATGAAGTAGAGTGGAAAATTTGCATGAAACTTTTGAATTGATAAACTTTGAAAAATTCCTTGAACAATACATACACATGTTTTGTTTTGTTTTGTTTAATTTGCATATGGGCAGGAGGCACCAGGGATCAAACTCCAGACCTCCAGCATGGCAGGTCGGAGCTCTGCCTGCTGAGCCACGGCAGCCGCCCACATACACATGTTTTTAAACAGATATATAAATGTAATGATATAAATTACTTTTTTGGTTATCGGAGGCTTTTTTTTTCTTGGCCCCCTTTTGCCCAAACACTACATACATAATAAACCATCAATCAATCTAGTATTTCCCTTTCTAGATTGTTTCCCTTTGTTTATAGAACTCTTCACAACATTGGCAAAAAAAGTGATGAACAGTAATCAAATCCCCTTACTATTTGAGTTTACTTTTCAAGTGTTATAAATAAACATAAAAGGAAGAGTTCTATTCAGCTGTGAACATATTTGACAGTACTCTGAATTTTTATTTTCTCCCTTGATATTTCAAATCAACTTTTTTAGCTCTTATTCATCCTTTTTAATGATTGTATAATACTTCGATATATCCCATAATTTGTTTGACCATTTCCTTGATTATAAGTATGTCAGTCATTTACCATATTGTTCTTCCAACAGAAACATCCTTACACATATGTCATTGTATCCTGGTGCTTTTATTTCTATGGATTAACTTACTAGAAATACTAATTCTGGGTCAAAGCATAAATGCGTATTTATATCCAGAACATATAAAGATGTGTTAAAAATTGATGGAGAGACACCAAGACAGAGTAGCAAGCAAGCCAAATGCAAGAATTTTCAAGAAGGTTTGCATGATCAGCTGTGTCAATTGAGAAGTTCAGGTCAAGTTTGACTCCTTCCTAATCCTTTCTGCCAAGGTGCTTTCATGATGTTTTTCTTTGTCCTTAGTGTTTTGTAATTTTGCTAGGATGTTCCAATCCATATGCTTTTCATGAGCAAATCAGCTTAAAACCTGGTTAATGCTTTTTAAAATATGGTCTTAGGTTTTCCTCAGGGAAATTTTCTTCTGTTGTCAGTACAATACTTGTCTGTCTTTCGTTGGTTCCCTTTTCTCTTTCTGCTGCTGTTGCTATTCACATGTCAGGATTTTAGGATCTGGTCTCCATGCTGCTTATCCTTTTCCACTTGCTTCCCATGTCTTTATCTTTGCCTTGTGCTTCAAGATGTCTTCCCTTTCATTTTCTTGGATGCTAATTTGCGTCTCCATGGTGTTATTCGTTTCCTTCAGTTAATCTCCTGAAAGACATATAGTTAAAAATTTAACTTTTGCTCTTCAGAAAGGCTTTTTGTGCTAGATTTAAACTTATGCTACATTTAAACTTATTTACATGCTCTCATGTTTATTATTATTATTCAAATTGTCTTTTGTCTCCTGCTATAGCTTTGTTTCTTCTGCCTAATCTTCCCCTCTCTGGGTCAGAACTCCTTAGGGGACAGTTATTTTCCATTTTTGGTTCCTTGATCCTTGTGTTCCTCCATTGGGAACTGTCTCACAAGTATTAGACACCAAGTGCTGCCACCCTCTGATCAAGATTGCAGGAAATTCAAGAAGTATGATGTGCTGGTTTGAAAAGATGTATGTCCCCTAGAAAAGCCATGTTTTAATCTAAATCCCATTTCCTAAAGGCAGAATAATCCCTATTCAATACTGTATGTTTGAAACTGTAATCAGAACATCTCCTTGGAGATGTGATTAAATCAAGAGTGACTGTTAAACTGGGTTAGGTGACAACATGTCTCCACCCATTTGGGTGGGTCTTGATAAGTTTCTGGAATCCTATAAAAGAGGAAACATTCTGGAGAAAGGAGATTCAGAGAGAGTAGAGAATGCAGCAGCACCATGAAGCAGAGAGTCCATCAGCTGGTGCTTTGGAGATGAAGATGGAAAATGCCTTCCGGGGAGCTTCATGAAACAGGATGCCAGGACAGAAAGCTAGCAGATGACACCATGCTCACCATGTGCCCTTCCAGCTGAGAGAAAAACCGTGACTGTGTTTGCTGTGTGCCTTCTCACTTGAGAGAGAAACCCTGAACTTCATCGGCCTTCTTGAACCAAGGTATCTTTCCCTAGTGCCTTTGATTGGGCATTTCTATCGACTTGTTTTAATTGGGACATTTCCTCGGCCTTAGAACTGTAAATTAGAAACTTATTAAATTCTCCTTTTTAAAACCATTCTGTTTCTGGTATATTGCATTCCGGCAGCTAGCAAACTAGAACATATACAAACAGGAGGCATTTCATACAGTCAAGCATATTAATATAAGTAACTTCTTTTTATCAAAAAACACTTAAAATCATTGAAATATGGCAATTTTTAAATCAATTTTCTCATCGTGATAGTTTAGGGAGATGGGTCTCTGTGCCTGATAGGCTCCTTCAGCCCAGGTTGGCTGATTTTCTCAATAGTGAGAGTAGTAGCTAATATCTTGAAGGAGGAATTAGTTGGTAGGAAATACCATCAGACTTTTAGTTTGATAACTGTTGAGCTACTTGGATGGTGTGTGTTGGTAGGAACAATCTAGTTTCACAGAGAACATAATGTTTCATTCATGTTTTCCAGGCATGTTGGGTGACATTTTCAGTAGTTTTAAAAGTGGTACAATGCAGATCTGGTGACTAGTAGGATGAAATGGGGATTAAAACCGTATCAATTTAATAGGATTATTAGGATTAAATTAATCTATATAAAATGCTTAGAACAGTGCTTGGCACATACTAACATCATCAAATCACATGTCAAAAATGCATACTATTTTTAATTTTTGTTAATACCACATTTAAATCCATTCTAGGGATTTACAGTCTGCAACCCAATCTATTTCTAAAGCTCGCCTCGGTATCCAGAGCCATCTGATGCTAATACCATTTTTTAGTTGATTCAAGGCCTTTGGTGAGCACAGGAGCCCAACTTGATTTGGGGATTTGTTTTGTGTGACATTTTCATGTGGGCAGGCTAGAACAGGGCTCACACTCAATCAGAAATCCTCTACAGAAGACCTGAATCTCTAGGCAAATTTGATTTGCTTTCTTAAAGTATCTCTTATAAGGTTTCTGTTATCTCACTCAGAATTGATTAACTGAATTATCTATCTCAATTCAGTTGGACTTTAATTTTGAGGGGATGGGAAGAAAAGGTAGTATAGAAGTTGTGCAGGTTTGAAAGGATGTATGTCTCCTAGAAAAGCCATGTTTTAATCAAAATCCCTTTTCATAAAGGCAGAATAATCCCTATTCAATACTGTGTGTTTGAAACTGTAATCAGAACATCTCCCTGGAGATGTGATTTAATCAAGAGTGGTTGTTAAACTGGATTAGGTGATGACATGTCTCCACTCATTTGGGTGGGTCTTGATAAATTTCTGGAGTCCTATAAAAGAGGAAACATTTTGGAGAATGAAGGAGATTCAGGGAGAACAGAGCAAAACGACATAACCACGAGAAGCAGAGTCCACCAGCCAGCGACCTTTGGAGATGAAGAAGGAAAACGCCTCCTGGGGAGCTTCATGAAACAGGAAGCCAGAAGAATAAGCTCACAGATGATGCCGTGTTTGCCATGTGCCCTTCCAGATGAGAGAGGAACCCTGACTGTGTTCGCCATGTGCCTTCTCACTTGAGAGAGAGATCCTGAACTTCATCGGCCTTCTTGAACCAAAGTATCTTTCCCTGAATGCCTTTGATTGGACATTTCTATAGACTTGTTTTAATCGGGACATTTTCTCAGCCTTGGAACTATAAACTAGGAACTCATTAAATTCCCCTTTTTAAAAGCCATTCCATTTCCGGTATATTGCATTCTTGCAGCTAGCAAACTAGAACAGAAGTCCTCATTGTGTTTTTTGTTTGTGTGTATGGCCAGTTTTTTTCTTTACCTAGAATCTGGCATGCTCCTAAGGACATATTATGGGCCCTACCTGAAAAACTAGGGATGCACTTTTTTTAACAGTAGGTCATATGCTAGGATATCCCAAAACATTTCTGCTAGACTGAAATTTGACACCTAGTATGGATCATTTGTGTTCTACGTCATAACTATACAAATGTTTTCAGTATGTTCTAGAACTACTGTGTGGGGGGTAGATTATTTTTAACTTCCTGAGCAGAAGCAACGAATGATCTAAGATAGTGTTTTAATTTGTTAAAGCTGCCAAATGCAGTATACCAGTAACAGAACAACTTTTAAAACGGGAATTTGTTAAATTGTGAGTTTATAGTTCTAAGGCCATGAAAATATCCAAATCAAGGCACCACAAGAGGTTACCGTCACTCAAGAAAGGCTGATACTGTTAGGAACACCTGTCAGCTGGGAAGGCACATGGTGCTGATATCTGTTAGCTTTCTTTCCTCAGTTCATAAGGCTTCCCCTGGGGCATTTTCCTTCTGCATCTCCAGAGATTTCTTGGCTGTGTGGGCTCTGTTGGCATTTAGCTTTTTCCAAAATGGTTCCCTCTTAAACTCCAGTAAGCAACCCCACCTCCATCTAGACTCATCTCCATGGAAACCACCTAATCTCAAGATACCACCCACAAATGGGTAGGTCACATCTCCATGGAAACAATAAAAAGGATCCCACCCAGCAATATTGAATCAGGATTAAAGAACATGGCTTTTCTGGGGTACACGACAATTTCAAACTGGGACAGATAGCAATTCTCAAACTGTTTAGTCTCAGAATCCCTTTACTTGCTTAAAAATTATTGAGGACCTCAAAGAGCTTTTGTTTATGTGGGGTTTATCTATCAATATTTACCTTTTAGAGAATAAAACACAGAAATTTTATAAATATTTCTTAATTCATTAAAAAATAATAATAGTAAAATCATTTCTTATTTACATAAAATAATGTATTTTTCATAGAAAAGAACTATTTTCCAAACCAAATCTATTTAGTGAGAAAATAATCATCACTTTACATTTTTGTAAATCTTTCTAATGTCTAGCTTAATAGAAGACAACTAGATTCCCATATCTGCTTCTGCATTCAATCTATTGCCATATGTTGTTTCAATTGAAGTATATGAGAAAATTCAGCCTCACACATATATGTAGTTGGGAAGGAGGCAGGGAGTACAGTTTGATGTCTGTCTTAATTTGTGCTGTGGTGCCCGCAGTTCTGCCTAACATTGCTTTTGTTCCATTATCACAAATGTCATCACAGTGGGAAAGGCCAATAATGTCATATAGTTAATTTAAAATTGTGTTGACCCTCTGGATCCCCTAAAATAGTTTGTTCTTGTTGACCTCCAGGCATCCGCAGACCACATTGAGAGAACCGCTGATCTAAGTCAGGTTTTATTTTTAACTATTAAGGTTGCTTAGTTTGGATCTGGCAAGATGGCTGCTTAGCAAAAGGTGATTTAGTTCATCCTCCAGAACAGCTGCTAAATAACCAGGAACAGTACAGAACAACTCCTGGGGCCACATCAGTGACTGGACACACAGCGTACCCCAGTCTGGACCAGCTGGACTGGCTGCGAGGCACCCCCAGAACTGTGAGTTCACCAAACCGTGGTGGCCGGCGCCCCTCCCCTCCAGGCTGCTTCCCATAGGGGAAAGGAAAGGGACTTTACCAGCAGCAGGGGCTGAGCACAACCAAACGCCAATTGTGGAATTAATGAACAAATTCTGATAACTAAAAATAGGTCCCCAGCTCAGATGAACCTGGTCAAAGCAGAGATTGCTGATTTTTGCCCGGGCACCAAGGGGGCAGGGCTGATGGAAAAAGAAAAAAAGAGAAACAGAGGTTTTTGTGGCTGTGTTTCTACAAAGGCTTGACTGCCTTTGAATACAGCAGCAGGACTTCTCAGGCATCAGCTGCCCCAGGCATAGGCAGAAACAAGCTTGTTTGAGTGTTGTCTGGAGCCTGTGCCTTCCCCAGGAGAGGGGTGGGGCCCAGCTCAAGTGGAATCCCTCCCTCAAGGAATTCAGACCTCAGGGTCTGGAAAAGGGAAGCAATTAAAGCCAGCCTACAACCTCTCCTCTGTCTTCACTACGTCCCCAGCAGAGAGAGTCTGCCCCAGTTAAAGGTACCACATCATCTTATGCTGGTGGGACCTGCAGGCAGAAAAGTGCCACATACTGGGCAGGATAAGAAAAGCAGAGTCCAGAGACTTCACAGGAAAGTCTTTCAACCTGCAGGGTCTCACCCTCAGGGAAAATTGACGCAGGTGACTCTTTCCTCCTGAGAGGAAAATCCGGCTGGGGTCAATAATACCTAAGTAGACCCTCCGAAGGGTGGGGAGAAAAAGGCACCATACAGGCAGGGCAAGAAACAAGAAAACAAGAACTGAAAAATTCTCCTCTGTTAAAAAAAACCTAAGCTAGAGGTCCAGAAAAAGCTGAACTGAATGTCAGAGAACAGACAGACAACAAATTCATCCAGCAAGAAAACCCTGGGTAAAAGAATCTCCAGAATAAACTAATTAAGTAATTAAATGCCTAGACACCAGCAAAAAATAACAAATCACACCAGGAAAATTGAAGATATGGCCCAAAGGAACACACCAACAATTCAAATGAGATACAGGAGGTGAAACAATTAATTCAGAATGTACGAACAGACATGGAAAACCTCATCAAAAATCTAATCAATGAATTAAGGAAGGATATAAAGAAGGCAAGGAATGAACAAAAAGAACAAATCGAAAGTCGGAAAAAACAAATCGCAGAACTTATGGGAATGAAAGGCATAGTAGAAGAGATGAAAAAAACAATGGAAACCTACAATGTCAGATTTCGAGAGATTAAACATAGGATTAGTGAACTGGAGGACAGAACATCTGAAATCTGATAAGCAAAAATATATAGGGAAAAAAAGGGGAAAATGTGAGCAGGGAATCAGGGAATTGAATGACAACATGAAGCACACAAACATACGTGTGTGGGTGTACCAGAAGGAGAAGAGAAGGGAAAAGGAGGAGAAAAACTAATGGAGGAAATTATCACTGACAATTTCCCAACTCTGTTGAAAGACTTAAAATAACAGATCCAAGAAGTGCAGTGTACCCCAAAGAGAATAGATCCAAATAGACATATTCCAGGACACTTACTAATCAGAATGTCAGAGGTCAAAGAGAAAGAGAGAATCTTGAAAGCAGCAAGAGAAAAGCAATCCATCACAAGGGAAGCCCAATAAGACGATGCATAGATTTCTCAGCAGAAACCATGGAGGTGAGAAGATAGTGGAATGATATATTTAAATTACTAAAAGAGAAAAACTGCCAACCAAGAATTCTATATCCAGCAAAATTGTCCTTCAAAAATGAGGGTGAAATTAAAAGATTTTCACACAAAAAAATCACTGAAAGAATTTGTGACCAAGAGATCAGCTCTGCAAGAAATACTAAAGGGAGCACTAGAGACAGATAAGAAAAGACAGGAGAGAGAGGTGTAGAGAACACTGTAGAAATGAAGACTATGAGTAAAGGTAAAAAGAAGGAAAATTAGATATGACATATAAAATCTAAAAGGCAAAATGGTAGAAGAAAGTATTACCTGTACAGTAGTAACAATAAATGTTAATGGATTAAACTCCCCAATCAAAAGACATAGACTGGCAGAATGGATTAAAAAACAGGACCCATCTATGTGCCGTCTACAGGAAACACATCCTAGACCCAAGAATAAACATAGGTTGAAATTGAAAGGTTGGGAAAAGATATTTCATGTAAATAACAATCAGAAAAGAGCAGGAGTAGCTATACTAATATCCAACAAATTAGACTTCAAATATAAAACAGCTAAAAGAGACAAAGAAGGATGCTATGTATTAATAAAAGGAACTATTCAACAAAAGACATAACAATCATAAAATTTATGCACCGAGCCAGAATGCTCCAAAATACATGTGGCAAACACTGTGTTCTAGTTTGCTAGCTGCCGAATGCCACACTCCAGAGACGGATTGGCTTTTAATAAAAGGGGATTTATTTCATTAGTTCTTCAGAGGAATGGCAGCTAACTTTCATCTGAGGTTCTTTCTTATGTGGGAAGGCTCAGGGTAATCTCTGCTGGCCTTCTCTCCAGGCCTCTGGGTTCCAACGGCTTTCCCTGGGGTGATTCCTTTCTGCATCTCCAAAGGTCTGGGCTGAGCTGTGAGTGCTGAGATGAGGTATGCCAAGCTGCTTGGGCTGTGCTACATTGCTCTCTCTCATTTAAGCACCAGCCAATTAAGTCAAATGTCATTCATTACAGCAGGCACACCTCCTAGCCAACTGAACATGTAATCAGCAGCAGATGAGGTTCACGTACCATTGGCTCATGTCCACAGCAACAGAACTGGGTGCCTTCACCTGGCCAAGTTGACAACTGAATCTGACTGCCACACACTGAAAACACTGAAAAGAGAAATAGACACATCTACCATAATAGTTGGAGACTTCAATTCCCCACTCTCATCAATGGGCAGAACATCTAGACAGAGGATCAATAAAGGAACAGAGAATTTGAACAATACAATAAATGAGCTAAACTTAACAGACATTTATAGAACCTTACACCTCACAACAGCAGGATACACCTTTTTCTCAAGTGCTCATGGTTCATTCTCAAGGATAGAACATATGCTGGGTCACAAAGAAAGTCTCAATAAATTTAAAAAGATTGAAATCATACAAAACACTTTCTCAGATCATTAAGGAATGATGTTGGAAATCAATAATAGACAAAGTGCCAGAAAATTCACAAATATGTGGAGGCTCAAAAACACACTCTTAAACAACCAGTGGGTCAAGGAAGAAATTACAAGAGAAATAGTAAATATCTCGAGGTAAATGAAAATGAAAACACAACATATCAAAACTTATGGGATGCAGCAAAGGCAGTGCTAAGAGGGAAATTTATTGCCCTAAATGCCTATATCAATAAAGAAGAAAGAGCAAAAATGGTGGATTCAATTGTCCACTTGGAAGAAATAGAGAAAGAACAGCAAACTAATACTAAAGCAAGCAAAAGGAAAGAAATGAAGAGTAGAGCAGAAATAAATGAAATTGAGAACATGAGAACAATTGAGAAAGTCAACAAAACCAGAAGCTGGTTTTATGAGAATATCAGTAAAATTGATAGACCCTTAGCAAGATTGACAGAAAGAAAAGAGAGGATGCAAATAAATAAGATCAGAAATGGAAGAGGAGGCATAACCACTGAGCCCACAGAAATAAAGGAAGTAATGACAGGATACTATGAACAGCTTTACGCTAATAAATATGACAATGTAGATGAAATGAATAACTTTCTAGAAAGACATGAACAACCAACTTTGACTCGAGAAGAAATAGACGACCTCAACAAATCAGTCACAAGTAGAGAAATTGAATCAGTCATTAAGAAACTCCCCAAAAAGAAAAGTCCAGGACCAGACGGCTTCACATGTGAATTCTACCAAACATTCCAGAAAGAATTAGTACCAGTCCTGCTCAAACTCTTCAAAAAAATTGAAGTGGAGGGAAAGCTACCTAACTCATTCTACAAAGCCAACATCACCCTCATACCAAAGCCAAACAAAGATATTGCAAGAAAAGAAAACTGCGGACCAATCTGTCTAATCAATACAGATGTAAAAATCCTCAACAAAATTCTAGCAAATCGAATCCAGCAACACATTTAAAGAATTATACATCATGACCAAGTGGGATTCATCCCAGGTATGCAAGGATGGTTCAGCATAAGAAAGTCAATTAATGTAATACATTATATCAACAAATCAAAGCAGAAAAACCACATGATCATCTTGATTGATGCAGAGAAGGCATTTGACAAAATTCAACATCCTTTCCTGTTGAAAACACTTCAAAGGATAGGAATAGAAGGGAACTTCCTCAACATAATAAATGGAATATATGAAAAATCCACAGCTAACATCATTCTCAATGGGGAAAAACTGAAAACTTTTCCCCTAAGATCAGGAACAAGACAAGGATGTCCACTATCACCACTGTTATTCAGCACTGTGTTGGAAGTTCTAGCCAGAGCAATTAGATAAGAAAAAGAAATACAAGGCTTAAAAATTGGAAAGAAAGAAGTAAAACTCTCACTGTTTGCAAGTGATACGATACTATATGTCGAAAACCCTGAAAAATCCATAGCAAAACTACTAGAGCTAATAAATGAGTACAGCAAAGTGGCAGGTTACAAGATCAACACTCAAAAATCGGTAATGTTTCTATCCACTAGTAATGAACAATCTGAGGGAGAAATCAAGGAAAGAATTCTGTTTACAATTGCAAGCAAAAGAATAAAATATTTAGGAATGAATTTAACTAAAGAGACAAAAGACCTATACAAAGAAAACTACAAGAAATTGTTAAAAGAAATCACAGAAGACCTAAATAGATGGAAAGGCATACCATGTTCATGGATTGGATAACTAAATATAGTTAAGTTGTCAATTCTACCTAAATTGATTTTCAGATTCAATGCAATACCAATTAAAATCCCAAAAACTTACTTTTCAGAAATAGAAAAACCAATAAGCAAATTTATCTGGAAGGGCAGGGTGCCCCGAATTGCTAAAAGTATCCCGAGAAAAACAAATGAAGTTCAAGGTCTCACGCTACCTGACTTTAAGGCGTATTATGAAGCTACAGTGGTCAAAACAGCATGGTACTGGCATAAAGATAGATATATTGACCAATGGAATCAAATAGAGTGTTCAGATAGAGACCCTCTCATCTGTGGACAGTTGATCTTTGAAAAAGCAGTCAAGCCAACTCACCTGGGACAGAACAGTCTCTTCAATAAATGGTGCCTAGAGAACTGGATATCCATATGCAAAAGAATGAAAGAGGATCCATATCTCACACCCTATACAAAAGTTAACTCAAAATGGATCAAAGACCTAAACATTAGATCTAAGACCATGAAACTCTTAGAAGAAAATGTAGGGAATTATCTTATAAATCTTATACTTGGAGGTGGTTTTCTAGACCTTACACCCAAAGCAAGAGAATTGAAGAAAGAAATAAATGGAAACTCCTTAAAATTAAACACTTTTGCACTTCAGAGAACTTCATCAAGAAAGTAAAAAGACAGCCTACACAATGGGAGACAATATTTGGAAATGACATATCAGATAAAGGTCTAGTATCCAGAATTTATAAAGAGATTGTTCAGCTCAACAACAAAAAGACAGCCAACCCAATTACAAAATGGGCAAAAGACCTGAACAGAAATTTCTCAGAAGAGGAAATACAAATGGCCAAAAGGACATGTAGAGAAGCTCAACTTCCCTGGCTATTGGAGAAATGCAAATCAAAACCACAATGAGATATCATCTCACGCTCACCGGAGTGGCCATTATCAATACAACAGAAAACAACCAGTGTTGGAGAGGATGTGGAGAAAGAGACACACTTATCCATTGTTGGTGGGAATGGCAAATGGTACAACCACTGTGAAAGGCAGTTTGGCGGTTCCCCAAAAAACTAAATATAGAATTGCCATATGACCTGGCAATACCATTCTAGGTACCTGCTCAGAGGACATGAGGGCAAGGACACAAATGGACATTTGCACACCAATGTTTATAGCAGCATTATTTACAATTGTGAAGAGATGGAAACAGCCAAAATGTCCATTAACAGAGGAGTGGCTAAAGAAACTGTGGTGTTTACATACTATGGAATATTATGCAGCTGTGAGACAGAATACAGTTATGAAGTATGTAACAACACGGATGGACCTTAGGACATTATGCTGAGTGAGAGTATCCAAAAACAAAAGGACAAATACTATATGGTCTCACTGATATGAACTGACATTAGTGAATAAACTTGAAGAATTTCACTGGTAACAGACCGTCAGGAGATAGAAATAGGGTAAGATATTGGGTAGTTGGCGCTGAAGGAATACAGGTTGTGCAACAGAACTGAATGCAAAAACTCAGAAATGGACAGCAGAATACTACCTAACTGTTAATACAATTATGTTAAAACCCTGAATGAAGCTGAATGTGAGAATGATAGAGGGAGGAGGGCTGGGGACACAAATGAAATCAGAAAGAAAGACAGACGATAAAGATTGAGATGGTACAATCTAGTAATGCCTAGAGTGTATAATGCTAGTGACTAAATGTACAAATTTTAAAAATGTTTTTGCATGAGGAAGAACAAAGGAATGTCGTTACTGCAGGGTGCTGAATATAGATGGTAAATAATATATTAAAATTTCAATTTATTTGTGAGACTAAAGCAAAAAATGTTTATTTGTTATAAAATTTATGTTTTACCTAGTGCATTTTCTAATAGAACTTATGTAGACAGCTTAATGAAACAACATAAGTACATGGAACCTTGAGTAGGACATGAGATTTTGTGGGTTTGTCCAGAGTGATGCCCCGATGAATCCCAGAGTGATTTGAACAGAGAATAAAAAAGTATTTGCAAAGCACCCTTTGGGGAATGGTGAGAAAGGGGGAAAATTCAACTTCCCCAAGTTGAATTCTTGATATTCTCACAAGCAGTGTGGACAACCAAAGCTATAGGCTGAGTTCCCAATCTTTGGGTTTGTTCATATGAAACTTAACCCCACAAAGGATAGGTCAAGCCTACCTAAAATTAAGCCTAAGAATCACCCCCAACAGAACCTCTTTTGTTGCTCCAATGTGGCCTCTCTCTCCAGCCAACACAGCAAGCACACTCACCACCCTCCCCTGTCTATGTGGGACATGACTCCCAGGCATGTGGACCTTCCTGGCAGCGTGGGACAGAAATCCTAGAATGAGCTGAGACTCAGCATCAAGGGATTGAGAAAACCTTCTCGACCAAAAGGGGGAAGAGTGAAATGAGACAAAATAAAGTGTCAATGGTGAGAGATTCCAAACAGAGTCGAGAGGTTTTCCTGGAGGTTATTCTTAGGCATTAAGTAGATATCACCTTGTTATTCAAGATGTAATGGAGAGGCTGGAGGGAACTGCCTGAAAATGTAGAGCTGTGTTCCAGTAGCCATGTTTCTTGAAGATGATTGTGTGATGATATAGCTTTCACAATGTGACTATGTGATTGTGAAAACCTTGTGTCTGATGCTCCTTTTATCTACCTTGTCAACAGACGAGTAGAACATATGGAATAAAAATAAATAATAGGGGGAACAAATGTTAAAATAAATTTAGTTTGAAGTGCTAGTGATCAATGAAAGGGAGGGGTAAGGGGTATGGTATGTATAGATTTCATCCTGTTTTCGTTGTATTTCTTTTTCTGAATAGGTGCAAATGTTCCAAGAAATGATCATGATGATGAATATGCAACTGTGATGATATTGTGAATTACTGAATATATATGTAGAATGGAATGATCAAAATAAGAATGTTTGCATTTGTTTGGTGTTTTTTGGTATTAAAAAAAATTATAAATTAAAAAATAAAAATTGCATAGTTTTCAGGGACATTATAACTAACTTGATTAGCACTTCCTCTTACTTGGCATTGTGCTTAATATGTATTATCTCCATTTCCTCTCTACAGCATTTGTATAAGGAAGATACTCTTGTTATGCTCATTTTATAGATATTCACAGAACTTGAGTAACTTGGCTAAGGAGCACACAGGTAGAAAATCCATACTCTGAATCCACAGGCCATAATAAAGAGGGTTTCACTGTGTGTACTCCAGGTTGAGTAGGATAGATATGCTTCAATTCTTATTTCTGGAGTAAAATGGGAAATCCTGACCCACTTTTTTTTAACGTGATAAAATTCACAAGACATGAAATTCACCAGTTAAATAATTTTGAACTGGTTTTTAGTACAGTAACACTGTTGTGTAATCATTACCGCTACCTAATTCCAAAACATTGTCATTAGTCCAGAAGAAAATCCTATACTGTTTAAGCAGTTGTTCATATTTCCCTCCCTCTCCCCTCCAGCCCCTGGTGACCAAATTTGCTGGCTCTCTGGATTTATCTATTCTGGTTTTCAAGTTTTATCCATGTCATAGCATGTATCAGTACTTCATTCTTTTTTATGATGAAGATTACATTGTATGAATATACCACATTTTATTTATCCATTCATCAGTGGATGGACATTTATATGTTGCTGCCCTTTGGCTGATATAAATGGTGTTGCTTACAAACATTTGTTTATAATTTCTTTTTTGAACACCTGTCTTCAATTCTTTTGTGCACATTCACTTCTTGTTTTTTGTACAAGAAACCTTTAATACCTAATGATAATGGTAATAATAATAATATTGTCTCTTTGTAACAATTCAGATATAACCTCTACTCTTTTTTTAAGATAATAAATTTTAAAATAATAAATTTTTAGTTATTTATTTTTGTTGATATATAATATATATTCTCATATCATGTAATTATCCTAAATGTACAATCAGTGGTTCACAATATCATTATGTAGCTCTGCATTTATCATCACAATTGCCTTTTTTCTTTTTAGTGAAGAATAACATGTATACCAAAAAGCAATAAATTTTAAAGTACAACAGCACAATTAGTTGTAGAACAGATTTCAGAGTTTTGTATGGGTTACAGTTCCACAATTTTAGGTTTTTATTTTTCGCTGCTATAAGATACTGGAGACTAAAAGAAATATCAGTATAATAATTCAGCAATCATACTCATTTGTTAAACCCTACCTTCTCTGTATAACTCTACCATCACCTTTGATCTTTTTCCCACTCTTTAGTATTTGGGCTATGCCTATTCTAACTTTTTCATGTTGGAAGGAGCTGTCAATAATATGGGATAGGGGGATAGAACTAGTTGATATTCAGGAGAGGCTGGCCCCTCTGCATTTCAGGACATATCTTGTCCAGGGACCCATCTGTATGTTATAGGTTTCTGCTGAGTTACCCTAGTGCGTGGAGCCTTTGTAGAATCTTATATAATGCCCTAGGGGTTCTTTAGGATTGGCAGAAATGGTTTTGGTTGGGGTTTTGCAAGTTATGATAGGTAGTAATGTCTAACTGAAGCTTGTGTAAGAGTGACCTCCAGAGTAGCCTCTCAACTCTGCTTCAACTCTCTCAGCCGTGATACCTTATCTGTTACACTTCTTTCCCCCTTTTTGGTCAGGATGGTATTGTTGATCTCATAGTGCCAGGGCCAAATTCATCCCTGGGAGTCACCTCCCATGCTGCCAGGGAGATTTTCTCCCCTGGATGTCAGTGGGGAACACCATGGTTTCACTTGCACAATTGACCTTAGAGAGAGGCCACATCTGAGCATCAAAAGAGGTCCTCTGAAGGTGACTCTTAGGCATGCCCACAGGTAAGCTAAGCTTCTCTGCTACATACATAAGCTTCACAAGAGCAAGCCTCAATATCAAGTGTTTGGCCTATTGATTTGGGTGTCCTTAATGTTTGGCACAGTATCTGGGGTTTCCCTCGTGGTAAGGTTTAATAGTTCCGTAATTTTTCTCCTATCCCTTAAGGGGCTTTGCCAATACTTTTTGATTAACTGCTTAATATACTCTGGGATGTATCCAGGTATTACATTAATCTATACAGGATTAAAGTGGGCACATTCACTTTTGAAGTTCAGAGTTATGGGTGTTAATTTCTTTGATTAGCCTTGTAATTGTACTGGGCATCTTAGCCACTTAGCATGACCTCTCTTAAATTGTTTCCAGTCCTCTGTGATGGGACATATTAATTTTTGCCAATGCTAGTTTAAACCTTATTGTTGTAAAATTAAAATCTATGTTAGCTTGTAGACAGGCAGTTAATGTGAAGGCATATGGGAAATTTACATGAGATTACAATGCTTCAGCAGTTTAAACAGTGAATTTTTTTGTCTGTTGCTTAATGCATGGACTCTTTGGTTTGGATTTACTCTGTTGCTGATAGATCCCAGAGAGAAAAAGAGTTGTCACTGGAAAAGGATGATAAAATTAATACCTTGAGTGTTTCATTGGCTATATTTACTTTATGCTTTAATACTTAGACCTTTTGTTCTGTAGAAGTTCTTTACGCATAGAGAAAAACAGGTTTTTGAGATGGGAAGAAAATAAAGGCTATAGATGCTAGATGTCTTTTGAAGACAGTGCTCAGATATAATTTGTACCTACACTAATAGAAGGTTAATGGTTCAAAAAATAAACACACCCTTTATTTTCCCACAGATCCTGCCCTTTTAAAGTTTGTATACTTCCTGTTGTCAAGGCTTCATAAGTTAAAAGATGTTGTGAATAGATACCGAATCCTTTAATGTGCTTCAACCAGTAACACTTTTGAGTAATTTTGATCTTTAACTGCTCTGTTTTTCTCTTTTTATTGCCCATTCCTCTTCCACAAGAAGAGATGTGTTTATGTTATATCAAAAAGATTTGTAAATTCCCCACCTCAAATTTGCAGTGTCTAAAAGAGTTGTTAACCTCTTATTGAATTCCATTTTAAAACCATTTAAATGCCTCCTTTTGTGCAAGGTATTTTGCAAGGTTGTACAAATTGATACAGAGTTAATTAAGACATGGCTCTATTTTTAAGGACTACTCAATTGTTTGTATTTCATTATGTGAAGAGACTCTGTGCAAATACAAGAGGCATGGGGGAGGCATGTTATAATAAAAATACAAGCATACAACTTTCTTCACATGATTTTAAATATTGTAAATCTAAAGATTTCCTTAAAATTACTGAATGTGAAATACCTGACCTTTAAAAAGATGCCACCATTTAGATCAGATTTTTCCTCTGGAAATAGAGAGCTGGGACAAAGAGGCTACATTTATTGATGCATCCTTGGATTCAGTAAAGCATGACCAAGTAAGGAATTCCTGGTAACCTTTACACATTATTGTTACTGAGACGTACAGAAGTGTTGAACACAGTGTCTCTTCTGGGCTGTATTCTTTCAAGCCCCCATCTTTACCCTTCTTGGAAAAAGGGCTTCCTCATATTTTACAGAGAAATTAAAGTCAACTCATCAACTTCCTTCAGGCTTTCCTCAGTCTACCTATTTTCATCTCCTCTGCCCTGTTCCACTTGATTGTGTTCTCTTTCTGAAGAAGGGCATATATTATCTCTGAGGAGGCTAATCCTTTACTTGTTCTCAGGACTTTATTCCATCCTGTCTCCTCAAAGACCAGGCACCATCTGTTATTTCACCTGGCATGCCTTTCTAGTCTCCTCTTCCCTCAGGAATTTTGAATATCCAGAGTTTGAGGCACAGTGAACCCTCGGGCATCTGTCTTCTGGAGGAGGCAAATGTCAATAATTGGATGACACTACGGTAAGGGAGATAATTGAGATGCTAGAGCTGCAGAGACAGGTGGTACAACTCTGTCATATATGGGCAGATTTTATAAAAGAACTCTTTACTGAGTACATTTCTCTGTTGGATAAGGCGTTTGCAGGCTGAGGGAGTAGCATTTTAGGAAAAAGGAATAAATAGCAAGTGCAAGGTCTCAGAGGCACAAGAGCATATTTTGGAACTGACTTAAGTGTGAGGTGGAAATGGGGGAGAGGTGGGAGATGAGGCTGACTCTGTGGTCAGGGCCATATGTAGAAGCACTGTTATATGCCATGTAAAGGAAATTGGATTTTCATTTTTTGTGTGTATATTCAACAAAATGTATTGAATGTCTGCTATGTGCCAGGCACTGTTCTAGGGTTTGAATAGAGAGCAGTGAATAAAGTTGCACAAGGCCCTTCCCCTCAGGTACTTTGCAGACTAATGGGGAAAACAAACATTAAAAAATAAAATGTAAAAATGCAACGGGGAAAAATGGTGCTCTATGGAAGAGAGAAAATAATATAGAACTTTAGATTAGGGGATGGTTGGGTCAGGGAAAGCCTCTCTAAGGAATTCATATTTGAAATGAGACCTAAAGGAGTGGAAATTCACCAGGCAAAGAGTAATGAGAATGCTGTTCCAGATAAAAGGAAGAGTAAAGCTAGAGCCTTGAGACCAGAAAAAGCCGAGCAAATTTTAGGAATAGATGGGGCAGTGAAAGAGAGGTAGAGTGATAGAAGATGGCCATGCAAAGAAATTAGAGGGATTTGGATGGGGGTGGTAGCAATAGATAAGAGAAGGATTTCATATAAGAAGAATAAATGAAAAGAAGTCTATATCTAGATAGATATACCATAATGGAACTGCAGAACACCAAAGACAAAGAGAAGATCTTTAAAAAAGCCACCTACAAAATATTGACAATTATGACAGCAGACTTCTCAGTAACAACGAAAGATGCCAGAAGACAGCAGAATAATATTTTCTAAATGTTGAGAGAAAACAGAACTGTCACCCTGAAACTACATACTGAGAAAAAGACATCTTTCAAGAACTGAGTTAAAATAAAAACTTGTATAGATGAACAAAAACTTATAATTTATTGCTATGAGCTGTCTGCTGTAAAGTAACTTCTAAAGAACATATTTCAGTAAAAAGAAGATGAATCCAGGAGGTTTGAGATGTAAGAAGGACAATCTAATGCCGAAAATGATGGTGAATAAATAAAATGACAACTGTGGTCTTTATAAAATAATTGTATTTAGGGGGAGTTTTAAAAATGACAGAACTGCTCTCTCTTCTTCTCCACTCGACAGACAGCCTTTTCTTTTCATGCTGTGCCAGCCACATCTCTGATGCACGATAGTGAAGATCACAGTAAACGGATTTGACTGTATTTGGAGCCTGGTCACCAGGGCTGCTGTAGACTCTGGCAAAGTGCAGGTTGTTTCTATCAATGGCTCCTTCATCAACCTCAACTACATGGTCTACGTGTTCCAGTATGATTCTATCTGTGGCAAGTTTCAAAGGCACCATTAAGGTTGAGAATGGAAAGCTTGTCATCCACGGGAATCCCTTTACTATCTTTCGGGAGTGAGATCTCACCAAAATTAAATGGGGTGATGCTGGTGCTGAATATGTTGTGGAGTCCACTGGTATCTTCACAACCATGGAGAAGGCTGGGGCTCACTTGAAGGGTGGCACCAAGAGAGTCATCATCTCTGCCCCTTCGGCTGATGGCCCCCATGTTTGTAATGGACATGAATCATGAGAAGTATGACAACTCCCTCAAGATTGTCAGCAGTGCTTTCTGTACCACCAACTGCATGACCCCTTTGGCCAAGGTCATCCATGACAACTTTGGCATTGTAAGGGACTCATGATCACCATCCATGTTATCGCTGCCACCCAGAAAATTGTGGATTTCCCGTCTGGGAAAATGTGGCGTGATGGCCATGAAGCTGCTCAGAGTATCATCCCTGTATCTAGTGGCACTGCCAAGGCCGTGGACAAGGTCATCCCGGAGCTGACTGGAAAGCTCACTGCTGTGGCCTTCTGCGTCCCCACCCCCAATGTGTCCATCATAGATCTGACCTGCCGACTGGAGAAAGCAGCCGAGTATGATGACATCAAGAAGGTAGTGAAGCAGGTGTCAGAGGGCACCCTAAAGAGCATCCTGGGCTATGTTGAAGACCAGATTGTCTTCTATGACTTCAACAAGACACCCATTCTTCCACCTTTGATGCTGGAGCTGGCATTGCCCTCGGTGACCACCTCGTTAAGATCATTTTCTGGTATAACAGTGAATTTGAGTACAGCAACAGGGTGGTGGACCTTATGGTCTACATGGCATCCAAGGAGTAAGAGCCTCTGGACTACCAGCCCCCACGATGGCATGAGAGGAAGAGAGGCTGTCAGCTGCTAGGGAGTCCTGGCCCCAACTTGATCCCCCAGTACTGAGAAGTCCTCCACAGCGTCCATCCCCAGACCCCCTGAATAAGGGGAGGGGCTGAGAGCCCTACCTTGTCATGTACCATCAATAAAGTATACCTAGCCAAAAAAAAAAAAAAGAAGAAGCAGCAGCATGAACCTAAAATATCTGCATATAAGTCAGAACCAAGGGAGTTTTGGAGTTGAAGTGTTTTAGATTTTCTTCTTTTTTTGCGGGGAAGAGGTTGTCAAAACATTATTTAGTTTAGACTTTGCTAAGCTATATATGTATAGTAAAATTTTAATGTAAGTATAAACTAGAGTGGGGATAAATTACAAACAAGTAGAAAAAGAAAAAAAGGAACTAACATAAAATTAGTCCAAGCATAGAAAAAGTTGGATGAACAGAAATATAATTGTAATATGTTAGCAAGAAGTTCTGGGTATATAATAATATATGTTAATGGAATAAGAAAGAGAGTATAAGATTATATGTGTTTTACAAGGCACCTCTACAAGATAAGGTTGAAATAATAGAAAGGAAAAATATACACTAGATAAATAACAAAAGAAAGTTGACAGAATGAATATCAGATACAGAAAAAAGCCTTATTAGCAATAGAGAGGTTATTTTATAATGATAAAAGATCCAATTTACCAGGAAGATATAACAATTCTAATCTAGTATGAATCTTGTCTGAGTTTGCCAGAGCTACTATAATAAATATTGCAGGTTGGTTGACTTAAACAACAGGAATATATTGCTTCACAGTTTTGGGGGCTAGAAGTACAAAATAATGGTATTGGCAAGCTATGCTTTCTCTAAAATCTGTAGGGTTGGTGGTTCTTGCTGGCAATCCATAACTCATTCTCTACCTCTTTAGCATGGCAATGTCTCCTCTCTCACCCTCGCTCTGACTACATGTCCACATTTCTTTTATTTATAAGAACTCCAGTCATACTAGATTATGGCCCTCACTGGTTCAATTGGTCTCATCTTAATAGGATATTCAAATAAGTTCACATCCACAGGACCAGGGGTTAGGATTTGAACATGTCTTTCTAGGGGACCTGATTAAATCTATAACAAGCCTAATGGAGTGGCCTCAAAGTAGATTAAGCAAAATTTGTATAATTAATTTTTCACAAGTCTTTAAAAAAAAACTAATTGATTTTTTTAGCACAGTTGTAAGTTTACTGAAAAATCATGCAGAAAGTACAGTTCCCATATACCTTCCCACTCACCCCCACACTTTTCCCTGTTATTAACGTTTTCTATTAGTGTGGTTGGTACATTTGTAACATTGATGAACCAATATTATTATATATAATGTATATAAAATATATATAATTATAATTATATTACTAATTAAAGTCCATAGTTTACATTAGGGTTCACTCTTTGTGCTTTATAGGTCTTTGGAACATGTATACTACATAAAATTTCTAATTTTAACGGCTTTCAAGTGTACAATTAGGTGGTGTTAATTACATTCACAGTGTTACGCTACCATCAACACCGTCCGTTATGAAAATTTTCCATTACTCCAAACTCTTTTTTTATAAACTTTTTTATTAATT
>PVIY010036633.1:0-25316 GCA_004026745.1 Myrmecophaga tridactyla | reverse complement strand
TACAGATTCAAGGGTTAAACAAAAAATGGTTGATGCTGTTCTTTGGGACTTGGCTGGGGTTTGCTCTCTGAGTTGTGCACGAGTTCGCTGGCCTTTTATGTACTATACCTGAGTCTTTCTTTACCACCTTTGCACTCTGTGATAAATTGGTACTCTCTGAATCCTGCTGCTTAAAACTTTGATTTTGTAATTACTGTAAATAAGCCTGGACATTGGAGAGAAAAGGCCCCTGGAATTTCCCTGAGGCTGTGGAAGGGCTGTGTTAGAAAAAGGGCAGGGACCTTTTGTAATCATCAGGGTCACAGCTTTAAATGAAAGAGATCTAAGAAAGGTGGAGGTACTCTCATAGACCAGGTCCCATTCTTTCTGTCTCCTCTATCCCTGCCCTCAGGGCCCCTTAAAACTTTAACCAAATATGAATGAACCAGCTGAAGGGGGAAGAGTTTGGTGCAGAAATCTGGGGGAGGTGTGGGCATGGCTAAAAAATTTCAAGTCATAGTATCTGAGATGATGCCCATGGCAAACTCTGGGATCTGTCCTATAAACTACTTGTTGAAGGCTGCTTTGAAAACTATTACTTTTTTCTTTCTTTGCTTTGTATATATGTTATATAATACATTTTTAAAAGTTAAAATAAAATTTCAAGTCAAAGTACAAGTGAATTCAGTCACCTAGCAGGGCCCCACTGTTCCACTCAGAACCCTGAGAGGGGCTCTGCTGCCCGTGGCGATTACCGGATAGAATGTCTATACCCCAGGCTGTGGATATCGCATTTAAAAGGTTTAAAGAACCTTTTCAAAAGTTGGATGTTTCTTTAGGCACTCGCTACTTTGCCATCAGGATTACTAGTCTGATCAGGGACCTAATTTATAATGCATATTCATATGACATCAGACGTCCACCTCTCACGGGGCACAGTCCCTCCATAACCTTTTATATGGTCTAGAGAACTAACCAAATACCTTTAAAAGCACCCGTCAGGGAGTTCTCCTGCCTATGTTGGGGACTTTCCTGTCCTGTGATCGGCTACTTACAATCCCTGGGGACACCCGGGCAGGGGTGCATCTCTGGGGTGTCCGGAGATCTTATCACCTGGCTGGTCAAACCAACCCAGCACGCTGAGTCCAGGACCAGACCCAGGGCTTGAGCCTTCATAGAGTTTCAGTTGGGAGCCTTCAGTGAAGAGTCCCACTCACAAAGCTTAAGTCTCATAGATGCTCAATCAGGAGCCTTCCCTGAAGATCCCCCTTCTCCTTAACCCCCTCTCCTTCTCTATCCTCTCTTATTCTCCCTCATAGGCAGAGACACAGCCAGCAGGACAGCAAAACATGGCTAATTCTCCTTCTATCCTGACTTTCTCCATAGATGCCTCCTGAAACTTTGAGACATTTTCCACCTGGGTGACCTAACGAAAAAATAATTAGTCTTCTGCAATACAGCCTGGCCCGAATATAAACTAGTCTCTATGACCAATTTAGCCCAGTGTAAACAGAATCTAAGGTATCTTTCAGAAGACCCAAGCAAGTTTGTCAAAGAATTTCAGTCCCCTTCACTCTTTGAACCTAACCTGGGGAGACATCCACATCATTATGCCCACCCACTGCACCCCGGAGGAAAATATAGACAGAATATAGTCCATATATAGACAGAAGCCCATGCAGATGACCTAGAGCAGCCCAGCAAAACCAGTACCCAGCAAGGGCTACTGCAGTCCCTAATAACAACTCAATGGGAACCTGCCAATGAAGGCAGACAGATTTAAGACACTGAGACCATATGATTGCCTGTCCTGTAGCAGGAATGAAAAACTCCATTAAACCAGTAAATTATGATAAAATTAGAGGGGTAACCTAAGGGAAAAATGAGAACCCTGCTCTATTCCAAAGATGCTTAGTAGAAGCTTTGAAAAAATATACCAGCATAGACCCTAACTCCCAGGAAAGGAAACGTTTATGAAGGACTCGCTTTATTAGCCAGACCCAGATATTTGGAGGAAATTTCAGAAAATGGCTATGGGATGACAAACCCCCTTTAATGAAATGCTAAACACTGCCTTCAGTGATTTCAATAACAGAGACAGAGCTGAAGAACTGGAGAAGGTCCAGTGGGATCGGCAACAGGACGAGAGACAGGCTCATTTAATGGCAGTCGCTCTAAGCAGTGCCCTGCACCCTCAGGTTAACCCCAAAAGCCAAACAGAACAGAAAGGCAGCTGTTTCAAAATGTGGGAAGTTGGGACACTGGAGCAAAGAGTGCCCTGGCCTGGACAGCCCACCAGGAGCTTGTCCTCACTGCAAAGAGGAAAGCCACAGGAAAAGGGACTGTCCCCAGCTCCAAAGGGGAGAGGGGGGAGAGCCTGCACCAGTGATGATCTTGAGTGAGAATTTAAGGGGCCAAGAATCCAAATCAGCTCCCACTTCACAGTTAGCCATAACCGTGAAGGGGTCTCAGGTGAATGTCAATATAGCAGGAAAGATTATTGACTTGTTAATTAATATGACTGCCATATACTCTGTCCTTAGCCATCACTCGGGAACCCTATCCTCAAAAACTTGCACCTTGGTGGGAGTTGACGGTAACCCCCAGTTCACACCACTCTTAAGTTGTAAACTGAGGGATATTCTCCTAAGTTATGAGTTCTTAGTAGTCCCTGGGTACCCAATCCCTCTATTAAGCAAAGATCTTTTATAAATCTTAAGCTTTATATACATCTCTACTTTCCTTTCGCTCTCATGCAGACTCAGCCTTACCTTAGCATGGTCTAGCATACATTAATCTCTTTATCTTGCTAAATATGTGTCCTTCATTGTGGGTAGTCTGAGTTGTGGTCCACTAAAACGAAACTCTGGGCTTCTGCCCACCTAGTTGAACTGCAGCTACACCTTTTATATCCCCGAGGACTCCCACCTCTGTCACTATCACTGTCATGTGACATGGGGTACATCTCACCATCTCTAAGTTCCCCAGGAAAATTAAACTCTTAAGGAAAAATGTCACTCTCAGGGGGAGCTACCCAGTTCTGCCAGGGTCTGCCAGGGTGCAGATGCAAATTCCCTGTGTTATCTTCAGAATTTGTCCAGTGCTTATGTCAAACTCTATTACCGCCTGACAGGAACACCAGGAATAGTCTGAAATAAAAATTGAAGCATCATGTTCAATTCTCACAGCAACTTCCTAAGGCCTGTCTTTCAGCATGCAGTGGAGCATGGATCACCCACGACCAAATCAAACTCTGGGTAGCCACGTTAGCAACCAGCAGTGCATCATCCAAACCAAATCCTGTACCTCGACAGTAACAGCACCAGCCATGCTACAAATCAGATGCGCTTGAGAGTTGTCAACAGACAATCAAGAGGTCACACCAGAACAAGAAAGATGCAAGATGCAAACCCCCACACCCTCCCAGAAGAATTGTTATATATGATAAAGAATTCTGCTCCCATTATAGGTAGGGACAACACCCCCTCTGTCAGCAGGAAGCAGTTACAGAAGACTGACCTCCCCTTCAACACCCCTTAATATTAAGGGACAAATTCTCTGAGAGGGGGATGAGGCAGGTTAAATAAGGGAGGAGAGAGGGGAAAATGACCCTAAGACCCATAACAAAAAGCTCCTTTTGATGCGTGCACACCTACCTCGCCCCTACACACTGAGCCCTTACTCAGGTTGCCACCTAAAAAGAACCAATGAAAAGTGCAGCTCATCAACCACTTATTAGCATAGCCAGAAGAGGGCAGGCCCCTCACAAGCCCTTATAATGCAAAGATTCTGACCTCAAACTGCTTCTTCTCCTTTGAAAGATGCCTGTGCTCATCTTCTTTTGAGCAAATACTTTCACTACACATTAAAATTTTGAGCTGTACAAAAAAAAAAAAAAAAAAAAAAAAAAAAAAAAAAAAAAAAAAAAAAAAAAAAAAAAAAAAAGCCTGTGGTAAAGATAACCATTTAGGTAATTATAAATGCCTGTATTATTGTATTGTAATCTATTTCTTGCTTCCTACAGGTGCTAAAATGCAAATACATTAAAAGTAATGATAAATCCTAAGGAATGGGAGAAAAATATGGAACTACTAAACTTTACCGTCAAGGAATCCCCTAATACTGTGTCAAATTTTAGGAACACCTAAATCAATAGGCCAAGCCCTTGATCTGGAGGCTTACTCTTGTGAAGCTTATACGGGTAGCAGAGAAGTTAGCCTACTTATAGGTATGCCTAAGAGTTATTTCTGGGGGACCTCTTTCATTGCTCAGATGTAGCCTCAGTCTCTCTAAGCCCAAATCTGAAAGTGAAAGCATTGCCCTCCCCTCTACATGGGACATGACATCCAGGGGTAAAAGTCTCTCTGGAGTCTTGGGATATGACTCCCAGGGATGAGTCAAGCCCTGACACTGTGGAATCAAAATTCCATCCTGACCAAAAGAGGGAAATAAGTGTAACTAATAAAGTATCAGTGGCAGAGAGAGTTCAAATAGAGTCACGAGGCTACTCTGGGAGTTGCTCTTACTCAAGCTTCAGTTAGACTTTGCTACCTATCATAACCTGCCAACCCCCAACCAGAACCATTCCAGCCAATCCTAAAGAACACCTAGGGCAATATATAAGATTCCACAGGGTTTCCATGCACTAGAGATGGGTCCCTGGACCAAATAAGTCCTGAAACCTAGAGGTTTCTAGAGGGCCCAGCCTCTCCAGAACATCAGATAGTTCCATCTCCCCACCCCACATTAGTGACAGAACCTTCCAACATGAAAAATTTAGAATGACCATAGCCCAAACATCCCTAAAAAGAGAGGTAGAAGGATCAAAGGTGATGGTGGAGTTATGCAGAGAAGATAGGATTTAACAAATGAATATGATTGCTGAATCATTCAATTGATATCTCTTTTAGTCTCTAGTATCTTAGAGCAGCTAGAAGTAAAAACCTAAAATTGTGGAATTGTAACCCATGACAAACTCTGAAATATGTTCTACAACTAATTGTGGTGCTGTGCTTTGAAATTTATTGCTTTTTTGTATATATGTTCTTTTTCACAGAAAAGAAAAAATGTTGATTGTGATGATAAAAAAAAATTTATGCCTTCTAGCTGCCTATATTCTGGAGCAGCTGGAAGGAAAAATCTGAGAGGCTCAAATGGTAGCCCATGACAGACTCTGGGATCTGTCCTGAACCATTTGTTGAAGAGTGCTCTGAAAATTATAGCTTTTTTCTTTCTTTGCTTTGATTATATGTTATATTATACAATAAAAAAGTTTAAAAAAGTAATGATAAATCTAAGTTTTTGGACAGACAATGTACAAAGATATAAGTGGTAAAAAATAAAAAAAAATGGTGGGAGGAAAGAAGGGTATAGGAAAAGTGTACGTATGCTATTTGTTAGGTTGGTGTCAAACCAAATATAATTATTATATACTTAGGATGTTAAATTTCACCCCTATGGTAACCATAAGAAAACAGATGAAAAGTATATCCAGATAGAAATGAGAAGGCACTCAATATGGTACAACATAAGAAAGCAAATAGATATAAAAGTAGGCTTTAATAGAAATAGGGAATAAATACGTGTACGGCTTACAAACCAGAAAAAAAGACTTGTATTATAAATAGTGACTTCATATGTAAATATATTAAACTCTCCAGACAAAAGGCAGAGAATGACAGAATGTGTAAAATACAAAAAGCATGACCCAACTGTATGCTGTCTGCAAGAGGCTCACCTTAAAGTCAGAGATGCAAGTAGGTTGACAATAAAAGGATGGAAAAATATATACCATGCAAGTAGTAACCACAAGAGAGCTGGGGTGGCTTTACCCATATTGGATAAAATAGATTTTAAGTAAAAAACATTTATGATAATTTAAGAATGCCTAGAGTATACAATGATGGTGATCAAATGTACAAATCAAAAAATGTTTTTGCATGAGGAAGAACAAAGGAATGTCAGTATTGCAGGGTGTTGAAAATGGACAGTATATAGGAAAAAGTATAATCAATTCAAGCTAGGGTCTATTATCAATGGTAAATTGTAATATGCTTCCAATGAACGTGATAAAGGCATTATGCCAAAATTAAATGTCAACAGGTTGAGGGGATTGGGAAAGGGATATGGATTCTTTGTTGAAGAAAAAGAAATGTCTTCAGATAGAGGATGGTGGTGAAGCCATGTCCATACACTTAGATTGTATGCTGTGTGAATAAAACTATTTAAAAATGAACAGAGAGAAGCAAGTGCTAGGAAAAATGTGGAGAAAGAGATGTACCTATTCACTGTCGGTAGGGAAATGAGAGGTGTAGCCCCTTGGAGGGCAGTGTGGTGGTTCCATAGGAGGCTAGGGGTGGGGTTGCCATAGGATCTTGAAACCCTGTTGCTCGGTATATACCTGGAGGAGCTGAGTGTGGGAACAGGAGTGGACATTTGCACACTGATGTCTCTGTTAGTGATCCATAATGAATGGAGGTGGCCTAAGGGTACAACAACTGAGGACTAGAAGGGGAAACTATGGCATATACATACAAAGAACTACTGAAAGGCCACAAGAAGGGATGAAGTTGTGAGGCATGCAACTTGATGAATGAATCTTAAGAGCTGTATGTTGAATGAAATGTCAGGAACAAAAAGACAAATATTATCATGTCTCAATCATATGGACTAACTATAATATAAAAATTTGGTGAACTAAAGTTGAGAGCATGGGCTGTCAGGTTGAGTCCTAGATTGTAAGCTCTTACACCAGTCACATATATTCAGGAGATGTAACTGTTAGTTCTAAATTCTCAGATACTGAGCTGTTTGTATATAACATGGTCTTTCCCAGAAATTCCTGGTATTTATATGATACCTGAGACTCAGAGTTAGAGCTCTGAAGTTATGAAAGTCAGCACTACCCCATAGAGGAACGGTTTAAAAAGTTGAAAAAGCGATCAGACATCGAATAGAAATATGAATGAAGATGATCTGGACAAGACTAAGCTATATCAGAAGACTGGGTAAAGGATGATAATCCGTATTTTAAAATTTCAACTTCTGTGTGAGACTAAAAGGAGAGATGTTTATTTGGTGCAAAATTTACATTTTGGGTAATGTATTTCCTAATTTAACTTGTATAGTCAGTTTAATTGAACACCGTAAGTACATGGAATCTTGAATAGGATGTGAGGTTATGTTGTTTTTTCCAGGTTAGTGTGATGTCCCAGTAAATCCCAGAGTGATTTGGACATTGAATAAAGAAGTATTTGTAAAGTCCCTTTGGGGGAGTGGGGGAACAGGCAGAAATATTCAACTTCCCCTTTTGGAGAATTTCTGATATTCTTGCAAGCAGTGGGGACAATCGAATCAATAGGCCGAGCCCTTGATTTTGGGGTTCACCGCTATGAAACTTATACCAGCAAAGGATAGGCCAAGCCTACTTAAAATTAGGCCTAAGATTCACTCCCAGAGAACCTCTTTTGTTGCTCAGATGTGGGTTCTCTCTCTCTCTAAGCCTACATGACAAGTGAACTCACTACCCTTCCTCCCTACATGGGACATGACTCCCAGGGATGTAAATCTCTCTGGCATTATGGGCCAGAAATCCTGGGATGAGCCGGGACCCAGCATCAAGGGATTGAGAAAACTTTCTGGACCAAGAGGGGAAAGAGAGAAATGAGACAAAATAAAGTGTCAGTGGCTGAAAGATTTCAAAGAGAGATGAGAGGTTATCCTGGAGGTTATTCTTACACATTACATACTTATCCCCTTTTTAGTGTATGGTGTATTGGAGTGGCTAAAGGGAAGTACCTGAAACTGTAGAGCTGTGTTCCAGTAGCCTAGTTTCTTGAAGATGATTGTATAATAATGATTTAGCTTTTGCAATGGGACTGTGTGATTGTGAAAACCTTGTGTCTGATGCTCCCTTTATCTAGGGTATGGACAGATGGGTAAAAAATATGGATAAAAAATGAACACATAATAGGGGGGACAAAGGTTAAAATAAATGAAGTAAATTGAAATACTAGTGGTCAATGAGAGGGAGGGGTAAGTGGTATGGTATGTATGAGCTTTTTCTTTTTTCTTTCTTTTGCTGGAGTGAGGCAAATGTTCAAAAAAATGATCATGGTGATGAATACAGAACTATGTGATGATATTGTGAGCCATTGATTGTATACCAAGTATGGAACGTTTGTATGTTAAGTTTTTACAATAAAAGTATTAAAATAAAAAAACATTTATAAGGGGAAAAGATGGTCATTACATACTGATAAAGGAAACATTAAACAGAAAGATGTAACAACTGTAAATATCTATGCACCTAACGGCAGAGCCCCAAAATATATGAAGCAAATACTGACCAATTTCAAGGGTGAAATTGATGGTTCTGCATTAATAGTAGGAGACTTTTACACACTACTCTCAATAATGAATAGAACATCTAGTCAGAAGATCAATAAGGAAGTACAGGACTTGAATGATACACTAAACCAACTAGACCTAACAGATATATATAGAAAACTGCACCAAACAAAAACAGAATATACATTCTTCTCGAGTGCACATAGATCATTCTCCAGGATAATCGTATATTGGGTCACAAAACAGAACTCAATAAATTAAAAAATCTTGAAATCATACAATGTATATACTATGACAGGAAGAACTAGAAAAAGAAGACCAAGCTAAACCCAAAGCAAGCAGAAGGAAGGAAATAGCAAAGATTGAAGGAGAGATAAATGGAATAGAAAACAAAAAACAATAGACAGAATCAACAAAACCAAAAGTTGATTCTTTGAGAAGATCAACAAAATTGAGAAACCTTTAGCTAGACTTGACAAATTAAAAAAAAAAAAAGGTACAAATAATGAAAATCAGGAATGTAAAGGGGGCTATTACTACCAACCCTGCTGAAATAAAAGGGACTATAAGTGGATACTATGAAAACTCTATACCAATAAATTAGTTAACCTACGTGAAACGGACAGATTCCTAGAAACACACTACCTACATTGACTCAAGAAGAAATAGAAGAGCTCAACAAACCAATTACTAGTAAAGAGGTTGAATCAGTAATCAAAACCTGTCAGTAAAGAAAAGCCCAGGCCCAAATGATTTCACAGAGGAATTTTCCCAAATATTTCAGGAAGACAACTCCAATTTTGCTCAAATTCTTCCAAAAAATTGAAGAGGAGGGAATATTTCTTAACTCATTCTATGAGGCCAAGATCACCCTCATAACAAAGCTGGATAAAGATGCCACAAGAAAATAAAACTAATGACCACTATCTCTTATGAATATGGACGGAAAACTCCTTCACCAGAATTCAACAGCATATTAAAAGAATTATACACCATGATCAAATGGAATTTATCCCTGATATTCAAGGTTGAGTCAACACAAGAAAATCAATTACTGTACTAAACCACATTAACAGAATGAAGAAAAAAAAAAGGATGATCATCTCAATCAATGCAGAAAAGGCATTTGACAAACTTCAGCACATTTTCTTGATAGAAACACTTAAAACACTAGTAATAGAAGGAAATCAACATCATAAAGGGCATATATGAAAAGCCCACAGCTAATGTCCAAATTAATGATGACAGTCAGAAAGCTTTTCCTGTAAGATCAGGAACAAGACTAGGATGCCCACTGTCATCATTGTTATTCAACATTGTGCTGGAAGTTCTTTCCAGAGCAATTAGGCAAGAAAAAAAAAGAAATAAAAGGCATCCAAATTGGAAAGGAAGATGAAAAACTTTTCCTTTTTGCAGATGATATGATCCTAATATATAGAAAATCCTGAAAAATCCACAATAAAGCTCCTAGAGCTAATAAATGAATTTACCAAAGTAGCAGGGTACTTCAAGATGTAGTACCAAGGATGTAAAGAACACAGAAAACTAGAAAACTTTGCTAAAAGAAATCCTAAATAAATGAAAGGATATTCTGTGTTCATGGATTGAAAGACTAAATATCATTAAGATAATATTACTTCCTGTGCTTGTTTGCAACTGATATGTACCCCAGAAAAACCATGCTCTTTTAATCCAATCTTGTGAGGGTTAGACCTGTTGTAGGGTAGGACCTTTTGATTAGGTTGTTTCCATAGAGATGTGACCCACCCAATTGTGGGCGAGATCTTCTGATTAGATGGAGACCTGTTCCAGCCTATTCAAGGTGGCTCTTAATCCTTTTCCTGGAGCCCTGTATGAAGAAAATGAAGGGCAGAAAACATAGAGAGAGCTCATAGCTGACACAGAGGGCAGAGAGATCAACCCAAGAGAGACAGATGTTTGGAGATCCTAAGTTAAGAGATGAAACCCAGAGTTCGTCCCAGATTATCTAAGTGAGGACCTATAGATGCTTGAGAATGCCACTGGAAACAGATAGCGAGCTGTTTGAAACCAGGAGCTTGGAAAGAAGGACAGCAGATGTCTCCATGTGCCTTGCCAGCTGATAGAGGTGTTCCAGATGCTGGCAGCCTTTCTTCAAAGTCAAGGTATCTTTCTTTGGATGCCTTCATTGGGCATTTTCACACCTTAGAGCTGTCAATGTGTAAACTAATAAATCCCCTTTGTAAAATCCAATCCATTTCTGGTATATTTCATTCCAGCATCATTAGCAAACTGAAACACTTCCCAAAACAATTTATAGATGCAATTCAATTTCAAATAAACTCCCCACAATCCTCTTTGCAAATTGGAAAAACTAATCATCAAATTTACATGGAAGGAAAAAAAAATTTACATGGAAGGGTAAGGGGGCCCAAATAGCAAAGCCATCTTGAAAAAGAAGAATGAAGTTGGATGATGTACTTCCCAATTTTCAAACTTATTACAAAGCAACAGTAATCAAAACAGCATAGTACTGGCAGAAGGACAGATATGTAGACTAATGGAATTGAATTGAGAGCTCAGAAATCAACTTCCAGATTTATGGCCAACTGATTTTTTTTTCCAAATGATTTTTGACAAGGTGGCAAAGACTACTCAATTGGGAAAGAATTGTCTCTTCAACAAATGGTGCTAGGAAAATTGGATCTCCATTTGTAAAAAAAAAAAAAAAAAAAAAAAAAGAAGGAGAAGGAGGAGGACCCCTACCTCACACCATAAACAAAAATCAACTCAAAATGGATCAAACAACTAAATATAAGTCCACAACTATAAAACTCCTAGAAGAAAATGTAGGGAAGCATCTTCAGGACTTTGTGCAATGATTTCTTAGTCTTTGTACCTAAAGCACAAGAAACAAAAGAAAAAAATAGATAAATGATACCTCATCAAAGTAAAAAACTTTTTTTTTTTGGAGCTTGAAAGTATCCATTATCTCATGGTTCTGTAGGTCAGAAGTCCAGGCAGAACATAGCTCAGCTGGTTCTCTACTCTGATTTTTTCCTGTCAGGAGAACCGTGTTCCTTTCATCAGGAAAGGTAAAAATCTTTTGTTCCTCAAAGGAGGAAATATGTGGAAACACGTATCTGATAAGGGTTTAATATCCAGAAGATAAAAAGAAAGTCTACAACTTAACAACAAAAAGACAAACAATCCTATAAAAAATGGGCAAAATACTTGAACAGACATTTCTCCAAAGAAGATATACAAATGATCAGAAAGCACATGAAAAGGTGCTCATTAAAGCCATTGGGGAAATGCAAAACCACAATCAGATACCATTTCCTACCCATTAGAATAACTGCTATTAAAAAAAAAAGGAAAATAAGTATTGGAGAGGATGGGAAGAAATAGGAACACTCATTCACTGCTGGTGAGAATGTAGAATGGTGCAGCCACTATGGAAGACTTTGCAGTTCCTCAGAAAGCTGAGTATAGAACTACCATACACCCAGGCTATCCCACTTCTAGGTATATACCCAAAAGAATTGAAAGCGAGGGCTCAGACATATATTTGCACACTGATGCTCCTGGCAGCATTTTTCACAATTGCCAAAAGATGGAAGCCACCCAAGTGTCCATTGACATATGAAATGCATTATATGTACATATAATGGAATATTCAGCCATTAAAGGGAATGAAATCCTGCTGCATGCGACAGCATGGATGAACCTTGAAGACATCATGCTAAGTGACATAAACCAGACACAAAAGGACAAATGTTGTATCATCTCACTGATTTGAAACAATTAGAATAATCAAATTCATACCAAGGGATGGGGGCGGAGTGGATAGAGAATGGGAAGTTAAGGCTTAAAATGTACAGGGTTCCTATTTGGAATGATGGAAGCACCTGTAGGAGAGTGAGGAAGTGGGACAAGGCAGGGAAGACCAGCCAAGAAAGGCTGCATTGTCAAGCAAGTGATCTACATGGGTGACTGGAATCTAATCTCACTGGGGAGTTCTGGCAACCCGGGCAGAACATGTTCCTCAGAATCATCCAGGTCTTTTCTAGGGAGCAAACAGCACCCCAGCATTGGGAATGGAGGGGTATCCGTCCTGGTGAGACCCTCGGGTGAGTCCTGACTCTGCAGCCACTGGCTATATGGGCAACTTGCTTCCCTGCCCTAAGTCTCAGTATCAGTGCTTGCACGCCTGCCCTGCCTCCCTGCAGGGAGGTGATATCACATTAGGGGGTGACACTGATCTACTTCTGCATGGAACCGTTTCCCAGAGAAGGTGAACCTCCAGCCAAGTGTCTGTATAGGTGTAACTGAAGGTCCCTCCATGCTTACTCTCATGATGGAATGCCTGAGTTCCAGGGCCAGCATCTGCATCTCTATGCCCAAGGGAGACTCTGGCAGGCCAGAGATGCCAGAGAAAGAAAAGTATCCCCCTCCTTCCCAGCAGCCTCTGACCCTGGACTGCCTGAGGTGGGTGTGTAAATACCTCAGAACCTGGGAGGGAGGATGGAGAACCCTGAGGCCTTTCTTGGCTGCCTTCCCTTCCCTGGCTTATCTCCTCTTAATAAATGCTTATAGCTGAACCCTTTTCTCACAGGCAATATGTGGGGGGACCCGAACTAAGACAGTAAGCAATGGACTTAAATGGCCAGCCTGGAGAGGAGAGGCATTTCAGGAATGGGAATCAGAGGCAGGCAGCACTGAGCTGAGATGGAGATTGTGAGCCTGGGAAGCGAGCCAAGGAAATCCTAGCTTGCCTTCACACTTCAGCTTTTCCTGGCTCCACCGACCATTCCACGGTCCTTTCCCTGGGGCTAGTGTCTGGGGTCTGACCAGGAGAATTGGTTCTATTAGTGGTTCTGACCCCAAGGTGAGTCCCCCTGAGTTTCTGGGGGGAGTAAGGATGAGGCCCTGGGCTTCTCTGGAATGTGGTTTGTCCAGTTTCACTGAGGCAGCAGGATATGCAGGCTACCTAGACTTCATTTTGGCAGGAGAGCTGAGGACAAAGGCTTCTGGTAGGAAGAACTCACCCTTCTGGAGGATTTAATGTGTTCCTGGAAGGGGAGAAGTAGTGGAGGAGATTGATCTCGTGCTTCAAGGAGGATATTCCATGGGGATGGAGGGAAGTGGGAGCCTAGCGGGATCCACATCCCATAAAAACGTTGGCGGCTGGATTTGAAGATGAAGGGCCTGCAGATACCCTCAGATGCCTTGTAATTTATGGGGTAATCAGAACCCCTCCTGAAAAGCTGCGAGGGAAGAGGAGCCGTGATTCAGAGCCTCCAGGGTCTGGACGTTTAATGAGGCACTGGGAGGCTGTAAAGATTTAGATCAGAATGATTTGTCCATTTAGGATGTTGAACTGTATCTTAGCACTGGCCCTGAACGGGGCTGTGTCTTTCCTGAAATGCTCAGAAGTCTGGATGTGAAAATCAATTGACCCAGCATTTAAGGGGTGTCATGTAATGCACCCTGCCAGGGATCCAGAAGACCGAAACTATCCACCCTGAAATTGTCCACTGGCTACCATGAAGGAACTGGGAGAAGCTAAGAATCGCAAACTGGAAAGACCTTTATAGAGGGGAAAGCTGAAGACCAGAGGGGTTGAGTGACTTGTTCAAAGTCACGCAGTGCACCAGGGACCATTTGTACCTGACAAATCCAAATGGAAAGGAAAAGGAACAGTTAAAGCTATGGAAGGAAAAGAACTGATGTGACTCTTATGTAAAATGCAAAGGGCCACCTAAAGTGTGCAAAATACACAAATAGCAACTTTTGGTCTTTTAAAGCTTGAACATTTAAGTTGCTTTCCTAAATGTAAAATAAGAAGTGGGTTACAACATTTTCAGATTCTCTAATGGTTGGGTTCAGCGATTAAGAGAGAGCCTATCGGGAGACCCGGGTTCGATTCCTGGTCCATGCACTTCCCCCAAAGCAAACAAACAAACAAAAAATTCAACAAATTGTGCTGCAATAATGGGATACTCACATGGAAAAATAATGAAATGTGATGCTGCCATACAGCACACACACACACACACAGAGGTGGCCTATTAAACCGTGTATGTGGCGACTGACTCATGATATTGATTAAAAATTTCGTCTGCGGGCCACTGAGAGATTTCCAGTGTCTGAAAACGCAAGGGTCTGAAACAAAATGTTCTGGAGATGTTTGCTGAATCGAAGGATGAATGAAGTTGGCCTCTCTGAGTGACCCGTCCCTGGTCAGAAAAACTTATAGTTGTTTTCCTTTCTGAATCAAAAGTTAGCCCATGTTTATTCTAGAAAATTAATCAAGAAGAAAGGCAAAAACCACCCATTAACCACCCCTTCCAGCACCTCCCCTCCAGAAATAACAATTCTTTACAGTAGGATACATTTCCATCAAGTCTTTTTCTTTAGTCTGTTTGTTTTTCTTTTTGCATACGTATATATTTTGTAGATTGGTATCGGCTTTATTTTGCCTTGATTCCAACATACCATTTAATAGCCTCCAAAGAAATGATTTTAGTAGCTGCATTATACTACACTGAAAGGTTGTGGCTTAACTTAGTAACCTGTTTTGAGATCAGTTCCAATTTTTCAATATTATAAATGACACGATGGTAAACATCCTGGTGCATACATCTTGGGTGCCACCTCTGACCTCGCTCCCAGCGGTGGGAGCAGCGCGAGACCCTTGAGCCTCCCTACCCTTCTCACCCCAGGTGCCTGGAGGCTGCAGTGCCAGCAGCACGTGGCCCTGCCTGGCTTTGGCCCTGCATTCTGGGGGATATCCGGACAGGGTGCAGGAGAAAGCCCGAAGGTGTGGGAACTCACTGATTGCCTAGCTCTGAGCCTGTGGACAAGCCCCTTCGCCTTTCTCTGCGTCTGTTTCCCTTTCTGTAAAAGGAGGAGCATGAACTCGGACAATGACTTCAATTTCATTTCTTAAAATGTTGGGAATGGGAGTGAGTTCTTTTGTCTGTTGTTACCAGAATCTCAGCAATTGCCTCGGGGAGTCAGTACAAAATAAGTTTCTAGGATTTCTGCCTTCCAGCCTGGAGACAGGGTGGGTGTGAAGAGAGAGAGAATGCTTGGGCTCCTGCCCAGCTCCTGCCACTGGCTGCGGTGTCGCAGTGGACAAGTCTTCCCTAGGAGGTCCTCAGCTTCCACACTTGCAAAGTCAAGATTTGATTAGATGCGTGATCTGTCTTTCCCGCCTGTGCCTGGAGGGGCTTTGCCTGCGTCTCAGAGAGTTGTTCGTGGGTTGGTATGTGTGGCTGGCCCTGTCCATGGGCCTGTGAAATCCCCAGGGTCAGGGGCCGGGTCAGGTCATCTCATCTGTGCCCTCCCTGGGGCCCAGCGCCCATGCCGCTCTGTCTGTGACCCACTGAGTGAGGGAACGAGGCAGTCCGGGGTGGGGTCTGGCTGGCCAGGGTCACCAGCAGCCTGCCTGCCCCAGTGGGGCTCCAAGTCTGGGAGATGGGGACCTGGCTGTCAGGAACTGTCTTGGTTTCCTGAGGCTATTGTAACAACTTCTCACAAACTGGAAGTCTTGAAACAACAGAAATTTATCCTCTCACAGTTCTGGAGGCCCGAGGCCTAAAATCCTCGTGTTGGCAGGGTTGGTTCCAACTGGAAGTGCCATCCCGTCCCTATCTCCCAGCCTCTGGCTGCTACGGGCACTCCTCAGTGTCCCTTGGCTTCTAGATACATCCCTCCCATCTCTGCTTCCATTTCCCGTGTCTGTGTCCAACTTTCCCTCTTCTTCTAAGGACATATCTTTTTTTTGTGGTTTGCAATTCAAACCACAGCAGAGGCACAGGCAGGTTTGTGCGATCTCATTATTTCCTCCAGTGTACAGACGAGTCTGGGTGTTGCTGGCTAATAGCACACAGGGCTTCTGTTAGCAGCGTCCGGATGTGTCTACTGGGCCAGGCTGGGCCTTCAGAGAGCAGGTCCCGGGTTGGCTTCCTCCCTGCATCCACAGCACTCAGAGCCGGCCTGGCACAGGGATGCTGCCCAGTCAGTGGACAGAGAGGCCCCTTTACTGCTGGACTTCACTCCCATCCCCCCTTCGGACAATCCCTCACTAAACGTCACCGAGAGCCCTGCAGATCCAGGCTAGGCCGTGCGTGCCTTTGGGGGGATGGATCTAAAACTGCTCCAGTCCTGATCCTCAAGGACTCCCAGGAAAGCTCGGGAGAGCTTGACAAGTCAACCTAGAGTTACAGTGGACAGCGTGCTGGAGGACAAACCAGGGGGCTGGGGGAACACAGAGGAGGGAGAGAATAGCCAGGGCAGAAACCCTGGGGCCAGACTGTATATGCAAGTTCCAGCTCTTTCACTTATTAGCTAGGCAACCTTGCACAAGCTATTTAATCTCTTTGTGCCTCAGTTTCCTCGTCTGTAAAACAAGTGTTACATGTAAGGGCCTTTGAACAAAGCTTGAAAGATAGTGTGCAGTCAATAAATATCAGCTAAAGGAAGAAACTTACAAAAGACTCATATTTGAACAGGCTTCCTGTAGAAGGTGGGAGGGGCCCCCCATGTTCTCCCAAGCTTTTGTGGCCCCTGGGCACCTCCTGAGCATTCGAGAGCTCTGCCACCCAGTTTGAGCACTGAGGATCTAGAGGGAGTGAGACCCAGACAAGGGTGAGTGCCTGTCTGTGTGGCTAAGCCAGGACTGAACCCAAGAGCTCCTGCCTCCAAGCCTTACCCACCTCTCCCTTTACCAGAAGTGCCATTTACACTGATTGCACAGGCTCCACGTGAAATGCAGCCAGATGCTTTGAAAATTTGACCCAAAACAAAAGTGCAAGCTGGTGTTTGCAGATCACTGTACTAGCTAGAGTTGTGCTATTTTCTTATAATGTAAAAGGGCTGCTTTTTTTTTTTAATGAATAATTTGGTTGACTTTTGCCATTTAAAAATCTATCCAGGGAGATATGATCAAATGCCTTCCTTTTCTTATAATAAATTTATCCAAACAAGAAGGAGCCTGGATTGTCCATTTAGAAAACCACCTGCTCTCCTTCGATTTCCCCTCTTACAGAAGCCATCTCCTCTGTTCTGTGCTGGAATCTCCAGGCCTTCGTGGTGTCTTTGCAGCCTTGTCTTCCTTGCATTATGGCAACAGGCTTCCCTATGTCCCGACAGAGAGTCTTGCTTCCTCCCATTCCTTTCTCTTTGGAGCTGAGAGATGTTTAAAAAACCTAATCAGTTCCTGCCCTTTCCCTACCCCACAACTTCTGTGGTTCACCTGAGTCAGCAGGGTAAGGGCCAAAATCCTCAGCTTGTCACTTGAAGTCTAACGACTTGGCCTCCTGAGTTCATCTACACAGTTGCCCTTCCCTCCTCCACCCTAGACCCAAACCATTTCACCCTTGTGCAGAGGCAGGCGGCACCTATTTATTCCACCCTCCTAGGCTGAGAAGGTGGTGGTTACTGAGGTCACAGTTTCCTGGCAGTCAGGGCTGGGGAAACAATGAATTTCAACAGCTCTCACGGACAAGACATGCTTTCATCCTGCAGCCTGTTCCGGGTCCCTTTTCCTCCAGGGGCCCAGGACGCCCTGTGGATCTTTACTCATCAGCGGTGGGTAGTTTGTATCTTGTGGGATAGGGGAGATAAGAGTTATTCTTTCCAAGTGGGCTACCTTTGACTTTGGCTAACGCCCGATGTGTCACGTTTATTGAGTCAGAATTATTGAGAAATTAGATGGTCTCTTGTTTTGTTGACTTTTTATTGAGATATAATTCACATACCATTAAACTCACCCTTTGGGAATGTACAATTCAGTGGGTTTTGGTGTCTTCACAAGGTTGTCCAATCATCTCTGCCATCTAATTCCTGAATATTCTCATCACCTCAAAAAGAAGCCCTGTACCCACTACTGTACCCATTTCCCCCTCTCCCTATCCCCTGGCAGCCATTAACCTACTTTCTGTCTATGAATTTGCCTGTTCTGAACATCTCATACTGTTTGACTTCTTTGACTCAGCATAATGTTTTCAAGGTTCATCCATGTTGCCGCGTATGTCAGTACTTCATTCCTTTTTTTTTCACATGGGCAGGCACCGGGAATTGAACCCGGGTCCTATGGCATGGCAGGCAAGCATTCTTGCTTGCTGAGCCACTGTGGCCCGCCCTTCATTCCTTTTTATTGCTGAATAATATTCCATTATACAGTCTACCACATTTATCCATTCATCACTTGATAAACATTTGGGTTATTTTCACATTTTTGCTATTAAAAATAATGCTACTATACGTATTCACGTTTAAGTATTTGGGCAAACATATGTTTTCATTTCTCTTGGGTATCTGTCTAGGAGTGGCACTGCTGGCTCATAGGGTATTTTTGAGGAATCGCCAAACTGTTTTTCAAAGTGGTGCCCCAGAAGTGCATGAGTGTTCCAATTTCTCCACATCCTTGTTAATGCTTGTTACTGTCCATCTTTTTGAGGTTTTAATTTGCATTTCCATAATGACTAATCATGTTGAGCAACTTCTCAGTTGCTTATTGGCCTTTTGAGTATCTTCTTGGAAGAAATATCTGTTCACATCCTTTGCCCTTTTTTTCCTCAATTATTTATTTATTTATTAAACATAACCACGTACAAACGCAAGCATTCTTACCATATGATCATTGCATTCTTAATATATAATTAATAACTCACAATATCATCACATAGTTGTATATTCATCATCATGATCATTTCTTAGAACATTTGCATCAATTCAGAAAAAGAAAACAGAAAAACATTCATACATACCATACCCCTTATCCCTCCCTTTCATTGATCACTAGTATTTCAATCTACTAAATTTATTTTAACATTTGTTCCCCCTATTATTTATTTATTTTTAATCCATATGTTTTACTCGTCAGTTGATAAGGTAGATAAAAGGAGCATCAGACACGAGGTTTTCACAATCACACAGTCACATTGTGAAAGCTATATCATTATACAATCATTTTCGAGAAACATGGCTACTGGAACATAGCTCTACATTTTCAGGCAGTTCCCTCCAGCCTCTCCATTACACCTTAACTAAAAAAGGTGATATCTATTTAATGCGTAAGAATATCCTCCTGGATAACTTCTCAACTCTGTTTGTAATATCTCAGCCACTGACACTTTATTTTGTCTCATTTCTATCTTCCCCTTTTCAGTCAAGGTTTTCTCAATCCCTTGATGCTGAGTCCCAGCTTATTCTAGGATTTCTGTCCCATGTTGCCAAGAAGGTACACACCCCTGAGAGTCATGTCCTATGTCGAGAGGGGGAGGGCAGTGAGTTTACTTGTTGTGTTGGCTGAGAGAGAGAGGCCACATCTGAGCAAAAGAGGTTCTCTGGGGATGACTCTTAGGCCTAATTTTTTAAGTATGCTTAGCCTATCCTTTGCGGGGTTAAGTTTCATATGAACAACCCCCAAGATTGGGGGCTCAGCTTATTGCTTTGGTTGTCCCCACTGCTTGTGAGAATATCAAGAATTCTCCACTTGGGGAAGTTGAATTTTCCTCCTTTCTCACCATTCCCCCAAGGGGACTTTGCAAATACTTTTTTATTCATTGTTCAAACCACTCTGGGATTTATCGGGGCATCACTCTGGACAAACCTACAAAATCTCATGCCTTACTCAAGGTTCCATGTACTATGGTGTTCAATTAAGCTGTCCACATAAGTTATATTAGGAAATGTTCTAGTCAAAATATAAATTTTGTACCAAATAAACATTTTTTGCTTTAGTCTTACACATAAGTTAAAGTTTTAAAATATGAGTTACCATCTATTTTCAACACCCTGCAGTAATGACATTCCTTTGTTCTTCCTCATGCAAAAACATTTAAAAATTTGTACATTTAGTCACTATCATTATTCACACTAGGCATTCCTAGATTATACCATCTCAGTCTTTATCGTTTATCTTTCCTTCTGATTTCATTTGTGCCCCCAGCCTTCCACCTTCTATCATTCTTACATTCAGCTTTTTTCAGTGTTCTAACATTATTGTATCAAGTTAGGTAGTGTTGTGCTATCCATTTCTGAATTTTTACAATCAGTCCTGTTGCCTTTGCCCATTTTTAAATTGGGTTATTTATCTCTTTATTGTTGAGGTGTAAGTGTTCTTTTTATTTTTTGGATACTAGAACCCTTATCAGATATATGACTTGCAAATATTTTCTCCAATTCTGTGGTTGGTCTTTTCATTTTCTTGATAGTTTCCAAAATTTAAAGTACAGAAGTTTTAAATTTTGATGAAAGCTAAATTATCTATTTTTTCTTTTGTTGCTTGTGCTTTAGGTGTCGTATCTAAGGATCCCTTGCTGAATCCATGACCCGTGAACATTCCTGAGCCTGTCTCTTGGTGCATGAGGAAAAGTTTCTGAAATACATACCTTAGAGTAGGGTTGCTGGATCATACGAATATTCAACCCTCATAAGTTAAAGTTAAACCAGTAAGTGATCCCCCCTGCAGTGTGTGTTTCCCTTGCTCCTCCAGCCTGTAGGCTCCCCTAGCATCTCCTATTGGCAGAGCTGAAGAGGGAGCCAGCTGGCCAGGTAGCTCAGGCATCACAAAACAGAATTTAGAGGAGTAGGGTTAGAGATGACAGGCAGAGCAATGAATTTAAAAGTATGTGATCACAGTGTTGGCAGAATAAAAAATATCTGGGCCAATGTGGCAACATAGCCTTATTTCCTGCTAATTTCCACTTTGTGCCTCTTGTTCCTGCCACAGGGAACATCTTTCCCAACCCACCTCGAAGCCTCCATTTATCCTTTCTCCTCTGTCACCCCCACTCTACTTTGCTCCCTTCCCATTGTTGAAGACCCATTTCAAATGCTGCTTCCTTCATGAGTTTTCTGTGATTTCTGTAGCTGGAGGCAATAAAAATATCCTTCCCTTGGGTTCCACAGCTCTTGTATCTGCCCTTTCTCTGAGCAACACTCATTATTCATTCAGCGTCACAGTTGTTTCGGTTTATGACTCATCTACTTGCTCAGAATCATTTTTTAAATTTAAGGAAGTTAATGCAACAGTGGAATAGAGAAAATAATCACATATAATCCCACTTTTCTGGCACAACTTTTATCATGTATAGTTTTTGTCTCCATGTTTTATTTTTGTTTTCTATCAATTGAGGTTTTTAAAACACGGAAACTTCAACTCATAGTTTTTTGCACCATTTTCTCGTGACATTTTTAACTTCTATATGCCTCAAAGTATAAATAAGAGGCTGAGCAGGGGTGTGCCAATAGTGTAAACCATGGCCACGATCTTGTCCACAGGAAATATGGTTGCAGGGTGAATGTATGTGAATATACAAGGGACAAAGAATAAGATGAGCATGATTATGTGGGAGGCAGATAAAGAGGGCTTTGTATCTTCCTTCTGCACTCTGGTTACATAGGGACTGGAATATCAGAACATAGGAGATAATCAGGATTATAAAACTTGCCTTGCGTATGACTCCACTATTAAATACTGCACATAGATTTATGATATAGGCATTTATGCAAGCAAATTGCCACCATAGTTGCATATCACAGAAGTAGTGATTGATAACATTAGGGCCACAAAAGAGTAATTTCAAAACTAAAATAATCTGTGTTGAAGAAGGGATACAAGATCCCCTCCCAGACCAAATTCACCAATACACTACAGACGTGTGTGTTCGTGATCTCTGTGTATCACAGTGGCTTATAAATGGCCACACAGAGAACAAGGGAAATGAGGATGAGCAGCAAAGCTTCACGCAACTGAAAAAGTGAACTGCAGAGATCTGGGCCATGCACTCACTGGGATTTTCTTCCCAGGTACAGTGTCTATCACCTATGTGGAAGCTGTGGTTGTAGAGAAACAGGCATCAGCAAAGGTTAAGTAGAATGGGAAGAAATACTTGGGGGTCCCCAGCATCTAACTTACGGTCATCACAATAAGGAAATTTGCCAACAGAGATATAAGGTCGTTGTTCTAGCTTGCTAGCTGCTGGAATGCAATATACCAGAAATGGAATGGCTTTTTGAAAGGGGAATTTAATGAGTTGCTAGTTTACAGTTCTAAGGTCGAGAAAATGTCCCAATTAAAACAAGTCTATAGAAATGTCCAATCAAAGGCATCCAGGAAAAGATACCTTGGTTCAAGAAGGCCAATGAAGTTCAGGGCTTCTCTCTCAGGTGAGAAGGCACATGGTGAACACAGTCAGGGCTTCTGTCTCGGCTGGAAGGGCACATGGCGAATACGGCATCACCATCTGCTAGTTTTCTCTCCTGGCTTCTGGTTTCATGAAGCTCCCTGGGAGGCATTTTCCTTCTTCATCTCCAAAGGTTGCTGGCTCGTGGACTCTCTGCTTCGTGGTGGTGCAGCATTCTCTGCTCTCTCTGAATCTCTCATTCTCCAAAATATTTCCTCTTTTATAGGACTCCAATAAACCAATCAAGACCCACCCAAATGGGTGGAGACATGTTGTCCCCTAATCCAGTTTAACAACCACTCTTGACTAAATCACATCAACTGGGGAGATGATCTCATTACAGTTTCAAACATAGAGTATTGGGTAGAGATTATTCTACCTTTATGAAATGGGATTTATATTAAAACATGGCTTTTCTTAGGGGGCATACTTCCTTTCAAACCAGCACAGTCGTGAAACAGGAAGACCACAGACACTACTTCCTCCTTTAGAACATCTTTTGGTTAGAGCTTGCATGGAACATCTTTTCCCATCCTTACGCTTTCAATCTATATGTATCCTTGTGTCTAAAATAAGTCTCTTGTTAGCAGCATATGGCTGGATTATATTTCTTAATCCATTCTGCCAAACTGTATCATTTAATTGGTAAGTTGAGTCCATGTGGTAGTTGGGTTCAGGTGTCAACTTGGCCAGGTTCTATTGCTGGTGCCTAGTTCTATTGCTGTGGACATGAGCCAATGGTACATGAACCTCATCTGTTGCTCATCATATCTGCAGTCAGCTAGGAGGCGTGCCTGCTGCAATGAATGATATTTGATTTAATTGGTTGGTGCTTAAATGAGAGACTCAACATAGCACAGCCCAAGCAGCTCAGCCTACCTCATCTCAGCACTCGTAGCTCAGCCCAGGTCTTTGGAGATGCAGAAAGAAATCACCCAGAGGAAAGTTGTTGGAACCCAGAGGCCTGGAGAGAAGGCCAGCAGAGATCGCCCTGTGCCTTCCCGTGTAAGAAAGAACCTCAGTTGAAAGTTAGCTGCCTTTCCTCTGAAGAACTACGCTAACTAAATAAATCCCCTTTTATTAAAAGCCAATCTGTCTCTGGTGTGTTGCATTCTGGCAGCTGGAATACTAGAACTGTCTGTTAACATTTGAAGTTATTACTGAAAAAGCATTTCTTGAATCCATCATCTTATCCTTTGGATTGTATTTGTCAGATCTATATATTATTTTCCCTCTTTCTTTTTATCCTTTAAGTTACCCTTACTGGTACTCTTCAATTCTATGCCCTCCTCCAGAACTCCCTCTCCTGTCTTTTTTTTTTTTTTTTTTTTCTCAGATGGCAGAACTCCCTTTCATATTTCTTGTGGGGCCAGTTTCTTGTTGACAGATTCTTTCAGCATTGGTTTGTCTGTGAAATTTTTAATCTCTCCCTCAGTTTTGAAGGACAATTTGGCTGGGTACAGAAGTCTTGGCTGGAAGTCTTTCTCATTCAGGATCTTAAATATATCATACCACTGCCTTCTTGCCTCTATAATGCCAGTTGAGTAGTCCAAACTCAGTCTTATGTTGCTTTCTTTGTATGTAGTAGATTGTTTTTCTTTTGCTACTTTCAGGATTTTCTGCTTCTTCTTCAACATTTGACAGATTGATTAGTATGTGTCTTAGGGAAGTCCTATTTGGAGTTTGTTGGCCTTCTTTAATTTGCATATTTATGTCCTTTATAAGGGTTGGGAAGTTTTCCCCCATTATATCCTCAACCAATCTCTCTAACTCTTTACTCTTCTCTTCTCCTTCTGGGACACCAGTTGTTCATATATTTGTGTGCTTTGTTTTGTCCATCATTTCCCTGAGATCCTATTAAAATTTTTCCATCTTTTTTGCCATTTGTTCTTTTGTGCATTTGAAATCAGTTGCCCTATCCTCTAGTTCACATATTCTTTCTTCTACTTCCTCAAATCTGCTGTTGTGTGTCGCTAGTATATTTTTTATTTGGTCTACAGCATCTTTAATCTCTGAGATGTCTGCTATTTTTCTATTTATTCTTTCAAATTCCTCTTTATGCTCTTCTAGTATCTTCTTGATCTCCTTTATGTCATTAGCCATCCCACTGATTTTATTTAGTAGAGTTGTATGAACATCTTTGATTAGTTGTTCCAAAGTCTGTGTCTCCTCTGGTGTTTTAAGTTGGTCATTAGACTGGGCTATATCTGTCTGCACCTTGATATGCTTAGTGATCGTCTGTTGCCTTGTAAATATCTTGATAGGGTTACTTTAGAAGTTGATTTCCCTCAGTAGTCTAAAGCTCTGTATTTGTGGGGTGGATGTGGAGCAGGATGTGGGGCATGGGGCAGGGCATAACAGTGTGGTGATGGGCTACAGCATGGGCTGGGGATGCTAGGCTGGTGCCAGTGAGCCTGGGGTGCGGGGTGCAGCGTACAGGGTTGTGGAGGCGGGATGCCGTTCAGGCAGGCCTTGGAGCACAGGTGTGGTGTGGGGAACGTGGACATAGGGAGAGGCAGGAGAAGGGTGGAGGTCTGAGCAGATGCTTGGGGCCTGGTGTGCAGGTAGGATGTGGGTGGGCACGTAGAGCGTGGGGGCCATTGGTATCAGGGTGTGGGTTAGGTTGTGTAGGGTTTGTGGCATAGGGAGGGCAGGATGCCAGTGTGTCCTTGTGCTGGGGGACAGTGTCCAGGGGCTCGTGATGCCAATGTGCGAGTGTGTAGTGGTAGGAAAGTTTGTGGGGTTTTGGGGCATGATTCTGGGGCTGGTGATGTCGGGTGGGCAGGACCCTGCTCTGAGGTGCAG
>PVIY010036632.1:0-25293 GCA_004026745.1 Myrmecophaga tridactyla | reverse complement strand
GGCCTCTTGGAGCCAGCAAGAAAGCATATTCAGGCCCGTGGGATTCTGTGGGATCACCGTGGAAATGGGTGAGTAATTGGGGTTACTCCAGGTCCTCTGATATCAAAATGGGGAGCAGTTTTGACCACTAAGAAGCACTTTATAACCCATCACAGTTGCCCTTGTAATACATTAATTAGCCTTGTTAGGTAGTAGGCTGCCTGTCAGTGGAGGCATGCAAAGAGAGGCCAGTTCCTGATTAACACTGAACTTTTTACTAAATATCTAGACTAATTGTACCCCTGCCTTCAACCCCAGCTAGACAGTAAAAGAGTGAAAAGAATGTACCTTGCAAGGATGGAGCACAGTGCCTGACTGGCTAAAAAATTTGAAAAAATAATTTAAAACCCAAGCTTTGCATGGATACAGCAGTTTGCAGCTTCTAGAACCCCTCAGTGGACATGGTTTCATTTGATTTCAGAATCTCCCGACACCAGAGGCAGAACCATTTTACAGTGAAGAAAAACAGGGGCTCAGAGAGGTGAAGAACTCACCCAGGGTCACCCAGCTGGTGCAGAGTTCCTGACCCTGCCTGTGGCACCATCCCACACCTGGGTATTTCTTACAGCATTCAGCAATCCTCTGCAGAACAGTCAGAAGCCTGGGTTCTAAGTGGACCCTGGCCTAAAATGCTGGATGATGTTGAGCAAGTCCCCATACTCCTAGTGCTGGTTCTACTATCCCCACTCTCTCTTCCAGCTCTGATCTAGCTGCCAAAGACCCTGGTTCTTTGGTTTTCTTCATTTGTTCCCTGAATGCAGGCCCCAAGGAGTCCTCAGATGGACACCCTGATGCTTTATTCCATGTTCCTGAACGTTCATTCACTATCCACAGCCCAGCACATGGTCTAAAGACAACAGATACAATGAAAGAGATCTCGCCTGCAGATGAAAGCAGCAGGGAAACTGGCCTCCCACAGCCCTGGCCTGGCCCTGGGCCCGCCACACATTCTAGCCAAGGCAAAGTCAGGGAGGGGAAGTCTGGAGAGGCCCAGGACAAGACTTCTGCCTACCCATGGCTTGGGGCTTTGAGAGCCTCTGGGTGCAAAGCTGCACAGCAGACCCTGGGGGAGGCAAAAGGAAATGGAGACCCAATCCCTGTCCACTGGATTCAGATGCCAGGGAGAGGGATTCTGCAGCATCTGGAGTCAGCCAGGGTGGGGAAGAATGACACGCATCCACCCCTCCTACACTGTCTCCCACCACTCTGCCCTCCTTGCTCTTCTTTTAAATCAACAAGTACATCCCTGCCTCAGGACCTTTGCATATGCCATTCCCTCTGTCCCTAACACTCTTTTTCCCACTCTTCACCTTGTTCAGGCATCCAATTTAATGTCACCTCCTCCAAGAGGTTGCCAATGAATGATCCACTCCATTTCCCAGCTCAGTACTCAGTTTCCCTAGTGGTGGTGCTTCACACCATTTCTAAGTGTTTGTTTTGATGATGTGTTAGTAAGCCCCATGAGGACATGCCTCTTATGTTATTTATCTGTGTGAAAGGGGATGCGTCTGCCACCACCTAACTGCTTTGGGTTGGGGACCAGCTGCCCTGATAACCACAGCAAACATTTGTTTAGCTTTCATCACGTGTAAAGCACTTTCCACATATGACCTTATTTAATCCTCACAGCAGCCCAGTGAGGCAGATGGGAGTACTGTCCCCTTTTTACAGAGGTGGAGATGGAGGCCAAGGAGATTAAAACTGCACCTTGGCTGCAGCCCCCAGCATGGGCCACTGGGTATGGGAGGCCTCCTCCTGTCCCCTGAGGCTTGGGGTGAGCACCCCAATGGGGGCAATCAAGCTGGTCCTCAGGCATTAATGCTTTAGGGCGAGGTGGTCACTTCACTTCCTGAGCAATTTTCCTCTGCAAAGGGAGGAGAGGAACTCCAAGGGAGAGAAGTCAGAACAGGCCTTGGGGCCAGCGTGTGCAGCTGTGGGGATGGGTAGGGGCCCTGGGCTTTCTCTGCACAGGCTCAACCCTAGAGACCCCGCTGTCCCTGCCCTTGTCTGGCTCATAGACACTGGGTCTGGAGAATGAGACCCCCATTGTTTCCTAGCGGGAGGGAACCGGACCCCGTTGTGGGTTGCAGGTAGAAGGTTGGAGGTGGGGGGCGCTCAGCCCCAGAAGCGAGCTTCATTCCCCCTGAGCTCCCTGAGTCTAGACTGGCTCTGAGCAGAGCATCCGAGGCTGCAGAGGCCGGGACAACAGCTTCTGGACGAGCTCTTCGCCCAGACTCAGCACCCCAGCCCCGGGCCAGCCCCTGCCGGGGCTCAGGAACAAGTGTCAAAAGCCAGCTGGCAGGGCTGGGGGCAGGGGGGGGTGTGTGTGCAGAAACAGCCGCAGATACCCAGCTGGCTGAGGGGGTGTTCTCTCCGCACGCCCCCTCCCCCCCCAGCTAGGAGATTCGTGACCTCTTGTCTCAGCCCTTTGCTTTGGTGTCTGATCTACACATCCAACAAACAGCGAGTGGTTAATAGGGGTAAAAATCACAGCATGAGGCTTTATTTATTGACACAAACCAGAGAAGAGTTTAACAAAAACGTGTGTCGGGTTTTTTTTTTTAAAACCAGCTATTCTCTCTACTTCGTATATGTTGAATTCATCTACCATAAAAAGTAAAGAAAAAAGAGAAAGCATAATACAATTCCATTTTTTTAATTAAACAAGTTATACCGTGTGCGTGTTTTGTGCATAACCTGTTTAATTAAAAAAAAAATGGAATTGTAGATAAATGAAAAAAAGTCTGAGAGGATATACACCAAAATTGTTAACAATGGTTATCTCAGGGGGGAGGGGGCAGGTAAGAGTATGAGTTTTAATTTTCTTTTTTATATTTTTCATTTTCTAATTGGGGAAAATAACCGTGAGTTTTAAAAGAAACTTAAAAAAAAACTTTTTAAAAACTTTAAAAAAAACCCAGGGATGTCTTGGTTTTGGGCCCCTTTGCCCCCTCCCCAGCTTCTCCCCAGCAGAACGGGGGGCGAGGCGGGATGCAGAGAGGCCGTGCCCCGGGGTGCCCCCCAGTAGGTTGCTGGACCCGGGTTTCACCTGAGCAGGCCCGCGGGGTCCCCTCTCCGGCGACCGCACGCCGGCACCCGTAAAATCCCAAGTGCCCCCAGACCTGCCCCAAGGACGCGCAGACCTGGAGGGACGGCGAGGCTTCCAGGCTCTTGCATGCGCGCCCGGGTCCGCGGCCACCCACACACCCGCGTGCACATGCACACACTTACACGTGGTGCACACATGAGCGTCCCCGCTGCAACCTGCGTGGGGCGGCCCTGTCAACCGGCGGGGTGGGTGAGAGCAGAGAGCCCCATCCTTCTCCAAGATAAACACAGGAAGTGAGGATCCCACGGTGTCAGGGCGAGGCTGGGAGCCATCCATAAACTGTGGGGGAAGGCGGGAGGGGGCCCCAGGAGGGAGGGAGGGTGTGGGAGTCTGGGCAGGGGCCTGAGTTTGACATCCGCTGTCTTGGGTTCAAATGTGAAAAGTTGAAACGGTGACTAAGTTTGGGGGCTGTCTCGGCTCTGTTCTGTCTGTCTGTCTGGGATGTATTCCACCCACCACCCCACTTCTCACTCCCCAGCCCAGGGCTCAGTGAACCAGGTCAGGTGTCTGGGCCAGTCGGAGGCCCTAGGTCCGCAGCCAGGACCCCCCACCACCGCCACCACCGCCCAGGCAAAGCCAGAACCTCTGCTCAGCAAATGTTTGTTAAATGAGCGAGTGGGTGGAATGAAACAGCGATTACAGATTCCGGGAGGCTCCCAGGCAGCACACCCTCTGTGCATCCGGCCCGGCCTGAATCTCGGACAGCTGCCAGGGCCCAGGTACCCCCAGCCATCTCCCCAGAGTCGCTGCTCCTGTTTCCCCCAAAGGCTGGGGCACACCAGGTCCCAGGGGCGAGGGGGCCAGGGTCTCCGTGCGGCTTTGAACCAGGCTGGCTTGTCCTCCAGTGCCAGGGGCACAGGGCCAGCTTCTCAGGGACTGCCCTGAGGATGCTGCTGGGTGATTGAACGCGCACTGAGGGCCAGACCCTTTACATCAGCCTTAAATGCTTTTCTGGAACAAAGCAAGGACAGAAGGGGAGAGAGGGCATGCCTCCTAATTTACTTTCAAGCACCCTACCACCCTCTTTCCGTGGCTGAGGTTACTGGGTTGTTTGGAGTCAAAGGGCCAGACTGCGTCATGGGGAGCATGTGCCAGTACCCTGCCACCACACCCCCCAACAATAGAAGCAGCAGGGCGGGGCGTCCACGTGCAGGGGCAGTGGTGCAGGTGGAAACCTCCCTTTAATCTTCTTGGTACAAGCCCTAAACTCACACCTTGCTGCGGCCGAACTAGGAGGAGCGTGGCCTGGGAACTGCCTCTTTCCTCAAGCTTCTCTCTCTTCACTCTCACTCGCCTGTTTCAGACACTTCCTCTTCTCCCTACTTCAGGGACCTTACTGTTCCTTTTACTTTTTCCTTCTCTTATTTATTCACTGAACAGATGGAAGGTGTGTGGGTGGTTGGAGAGGTGGCTATGGGTGGGGGGTGATTGGATGGCTGGATAATCAGGGACGGACAGATGGATGGATGGATGGATGGATGGATGGATAGATGGGAAGGATGAGATGGAGAGATGCTGCATCAGCTCTGCTGAGGTTTGTTTTGTCTCTGCCGCCACCCAAGTGACACGAACCTATTCTTTTCAGTCTCACATCCAATTTACCCTCTCCCAAGAGGGCAGCAGCTCTTCTTTTTGGCCCCCAGTCTCGAATCTCCTTGGGGATATCCATATAGTTCCATCCAGGAACGCATCAGGACCCCCAGATCAGGCCCCCGGGAGCAAGGGTCAGCCTCTGCCTTCTGTGCAAATCGCCTGTTACAGTATTGCCCTCTTCAGTTGTCCTGAAGACAAAATCAAATCTGAGAATTGATCTCAAATAGCAATATACAATTTAAATTTAATTCACTAAAATTACATTTTGATGCCTGCATCTTAAAAATCGTAAAAGTGGGCGGCTGCTGTGGCTCAGCAGGCAGAGCTCCGACCTGCCGTGCTGGAGGTCTGGAGTTCGATCCCTGGTGCCTCCTGCCCATATGCAAATTAAAAAAAAAAAAATCTTAAAAGCTGGAAACATTGCATTCCAAAGGAATTTAAATAAATTATAAAAGGACACCACCCCCAATCCAAACAAGTCTATCATTCATGCAACACTGCAAAATTAGGAGACACCTATTAATCATCCCAAATTAAGCCAGAGTATCTTTAGACAAATTGAGCAGTCATCAATACGCCAAAAAAAAAAAAAAAAGGCCAAACAAAATAAGATGCTTCTTGGGGTGAAAACACTGGAGAGGGAGTAGAAGTGCAGGCAGAGGCCCTTGGGCTCATAGGGCTTTAGAGGAACCAGCCGGCAAGGAGGGGCCTTGGCTAGTTCCCAACTCCATCCTTTCAGAATCTCTGACCCTGAGTCACAGAGAACTCAATGGGACCCTCCGCAGCTGAGACCCTGCCCAGGGACGGCGTCTGGGGGCTGCCTTGCCAAACCCTTACAGGTGCTTCCTTCAGCCTCACACAAACATGTGACCTGGGTGTTAGGGGGATCCCCACTTGCCAGACGCAGAAACTGAGGTTCACAGTTGCCAAGAAAGGGCAGATCCAGGATCAAAACCCACATTAAGGAATATCTGTCTCATTCCCTGTTAAGTAGATGCAGCAGCCCTCATAGATCAGGCCATACAGCCAGTGAGGGCAGAGCTGGGTTTCACTGTAAAACCACTACTGCAAGTGTCAAGGGAATAGGACAGACAGTTGATGCCTTCCCTGGGGTGATTCCCATGGCGAGGGAGGTGGAGAGTGGATAGGGACAGAGAAAGAGGGAAAGGAGTTCAAGGGGGGCTTCCTGGAGGAGGAGGGCATTGACAAATGCAGAGGATCAGGCAGAATTCTGGCAGTTCTCCAGAATTGCCGGGGAGATAGAGGGAAAGCAAGGTTCTCTTTTCTTGCTTCCCCTGGGGTTTTTTATGCAGTGGGGCCAAGAGAATAGCCCCTGACCCCCAACATTGGGCAAGACTCCCCACCCCCTAGCAGGGCCAAGGGGTCAGGAGCAGCCAGCAGCCTCCCATCAAGGCTTGACAGGAGTTGTCACCAGTGCAGAGCCAGGCAGGGGGCGGGGTAAGGCCCTGTCTGGCCCCAGCCCCACTGTTTACCTGTCAGGGCTGTTGCTGGAACCATCCATCTGAGTGAAGGATCACACAGCCTTCCTCCTTCCTCCTCCTCCCCTCAGCTCCTCCACCGGGCATCTGTGTTCAGGTCTTTATACTGCTCTGGGCCCCTTATGGTCTGCCTCCCTGCATGCCCCCGCCCTTCCTGACCAGCCCTCCGCCCCCCTTCTCCTAAGTACCCCGACCTGCCCCAAAGTTTGTGCTTCCATCTGTCCACTGAATCCCATTTAATTAAAAAATTTACCGAGCACCCATAGCAATAATCGCTTCTGCAGTCCTACTGTGTGCCAGGTGTGCCGGGCCCATGCTAAGCAAGCACCTGACATTCATTATTTCTTGACTCCTCACCTACATAGCTCCTCTGTCCATGAAGAAGGAGAGAAACAGATAATAACATTTCTGAGTGAGCAGGGAAAAGATCATGAACTGTGGAACCTTAATTCTGCAAGGAAGCAGGGACGGATGGGGGAGCCCATAGAAAGAGGGACCATCTATGGGGCTCCTGAAGGAGACATAGGCCTTTTCTGGGTAGGCTAGTTGGGGGGGGGAGGGGTGAAGCATTCCAAGCAGACCCAGAGAGAGCAGGGAGCACCCCACAACTCTCATGCAGTTAAGAGCAGCAGGGGTGCCCCTGTGTGGGAGGAGGCTGGAAACATCCTCAAGTCCTTTCTCAAGGCCCATCCCTCACTTCTAGAAGCCCCCTGGCTACTGGCCCTCCACTCCTTCTGAGCTCCTGTAGCATATGCACTAGCAAAATCCGCCTTCTGGTGTAACTTTCTGTGCACGTGTTTCGGCTTCCCCGGGATCTTGGGCTCGAGAGCAGGGACCAGGCCGTACACCCGCCCTCCCCGCCCTCCCACCTCTGGCCTGCATGTGTATTAGGGCGTGGAAGCCCAATAAATGCTCAACAAAGACCCATCAGAGGGGACACCGGCGAGTGGATCAGTGGATGCGGCCCTGTGGGTGCACGTGCGAGGATGAGATCATGAGGGGAACGCTCAGAACACAGCAGGTGCTCAGAGCTGAGGCTCATCCAGGCCGCTGCGCTCCCTCCTGCCCACACCCAGCGGCGCGAGTTCTCAGGACCCGGCCTGCCCTAGAGCTCACAGGGGCAGTGGTAGATAGGGGTGGGTGGGGGATGGGTCCCTTCCAGCATGGAGGCTCACATCTTCTATCTCCCATGCTGCTGCCTAAGCTGGGGACACCCCCGTGGTGGCCAAGTGCATGGACTCGGGAGATGACAAGCCTGGATGTGAATCCCAGCTCTGACCCTCACCTACCTTGAGACCTTAGAACAGTCCCTGCCCCTCACTGTACTTCCATTTTCCTACCTGCAGTGGGGGGGCTCTGGTAGTGCTTGCTTCATGAACTTGTTTTGCTGAATAAATGAGATGCACTGAGCACTGGGCCCTGCACAAACACGGCCTATAGTACACTCTCAGTTAATGTTTCTTCAAATAGCTATCTTTTATTATTCGCAAATAATAATTCTAAAGTACCTCCACCTCCAGGAAGCCTTCTCTGACTGAACCTAAGGGTGGTAAATATTCCCCCCTTTATGTCCCTGCTCAGCAAACTCCAGCTCATGTGCCTTAATCCCTCAGTTCAGGACAGAATAGCAAAGCTGCCCCAGCCCTGGTCCCTGCCCTGCCCTGGGGTCCCCCTCAGGGCTGGGTGTATCGTTAATTTATATATCAGAGGGTCATTTCCTGGGCCTCAGTGCCTCGCTAGCAGAAGGGCGGAGATGCTGGTGGAGTCAGCTGCTTCACAGCTGGAGTCTTCTCTTGGAGGCAGGATACACTCATGGGCTCTGGCACTGACCGGGCCTGACTCTGCATTTGAAGCCATGGGGCTACCTTGTCCAGTCACCTGCGGGCACTGGGGCCTCTGCAGTCCACTGGCCATGACACTCGCTGGGCTCCAGCTCACAACAATTCTATCTGCCGCACCCTCTGTGTGAACTTTGCCCTGTGACCCCAGCTGAAGTGGCAGATGTCCTCTCCGGGGCCTCCCCTCAGCACCAGCAGTGGGCCAGGGGTCCTGGCTGGGTATCTCAGGCAGGGTGTGGGCTGGGGCAGGAGCCGGAAGCACTGGAGAGGAGGCCTTGGGGGCCAGAAGACCCCGAAGGATGGTGCTTGTTCTCTGGCCCCTGCTGCAAAGCCTGGTCAGGGCACCTCTGGGAGAGAGACAGGGGAGAGCAGCGCCCGAGGAGGTCTGTGTCTGCCCTGCTGCCCGTGGAAATAGCAACCTTGGGAGGACGGGACCCTCGTAATTTAAGTAGGAAAAGAGCAGCGGCCGAGCAGACAGACCTTCCCTGACCGTCCTGCTCCCTGTGTCAGGCTTCTTCATTTCATCTCCTCCATAGCCCTTCCCACATCTGAAATGATCGGCTTGATTTCCCTCACCAAAACCTGAGCTTCCTGAGGGCAGACTCCGTTTCTTGTTCATCACCATATCCCCATTTCTAGAACACTTCCTGGTACATAGTAGGTACTCAATAAATACCTTCTGGCCTAATGACCACACTTTCGGCATCACCTCTTCTAATCTTTACAACCACCTTTTGATGTAGGTATGGTCAACCCCATTTTGCAGATGGGGAAACTGAGGCTCCCAGAGGTAAAGAGAATTAGTCAATTTACACATCCAGTTTCTAGTGGAGCTCGATTCAAATACAAGTCTCTCAGTGGTTGGCCGGGCGAGTACACCAACAGGCCTGATCAGTATAAGGAAAGAAATAGATTAACACTTTGGTTCGCTGGCTTCTGCTGCCCCCCTCACTCCCCAGTCAGAGATGAGCAGAGGTTTTTTCTGTTGCTGTGTTTGGGGGAGTCGAAGGACTTTATTCCCTGAGTTAAAACTATTTGTGTCCTAGATTGTAAGCTCTTACAGCAGTCACATTTATTCCAGGGTTGCAACTGTTATTTCTAAATTCTGAGATACTGAACTGTTTATCACCAGGTCATTCCCTGAAACTTCAGGTATTTATGTGACACCTGAGACTCAGACTTAGAACTGAGTCTATGAAAGTCAGCAGCGGCCCAAACAGGAACTGTTGAAAAAGTGATCAGATTTCAATTAGAGATATGAACGCAGCTGATCTGGATAGGACTAAGGTAAATCGGAATACAGGGTAAAGGATGCTATGATCCATATTTTAAAACTTCAACTTCTGGATGAGGCTAAATTTGGTGCAAAATTTATATTTTGGATAGTGCATTATCTAATTTAACTTGAATGGTCAGTTTATTTGAACACTGTAACTATGTGGAATCTTGTCAAAGGAGTGAGATCTTGTTGGTTTGCACAGGTTAGTGTGATGCCCCAATACATCCCAGAGTAATCTGGGCAGAGAATAAAAACATATTTGCAAAGTTCCCTTGGAAGCCTGGGGAGAAAGAAGGACATATTAAACTTCCCCATCTGAGGAATTCCTGATAGTCTCACTAGCAGTGGGAACAACCAGTTCAATAGGCTGAGCCCTTGATCTTGGGGTTTGCCCCTATGAAACATATTCTTCCAAAAGAGAAGCTAAGTCTACCTATAAGTATGCCTAAGAGTCAGCCCCAGAAAACCTCTTTTGTTGCTCAGATGTGGCCTCTCTCTCTAAGTCAACATAGCAGGTGAACTCACTGCCCTCCCCCCTACATGGGACATGCCTCTCGGATGTAAATCTCCCTGGCAACATTGGGCAGAAATCCTGACATGAGCTGGGACCTGACATCAAGGGATTGAGAAAGCCTTCTTGGCCAAAAGGGAAAAAGGAGAAATGAGAAAATAAAGTTTCAGTGGCTGAGAGATTTCAGAATCGAGAGGTTATCCTGGAGGTTATTCTTATGCATTATATAGATACTCCTTTTTAGTTTATGGTGTATTGGAGTGGCTAGAAGAAAATACCTGAAACTGTTGAACTGTATTCCTGTAGCCTTGGTCCTTAAAGAAAATTGTATAACTGTATAGCTTTTACTATGTGACTGTGTAACTGTGAAAACCTTGTGGCTGATGCTCCCTTTATCCAGGGTATAAAAAAGAAAAACAAGCATATTGAAATACTAGCAGTCAATGAGAGGGAGTGGTAAGGAGTATGGGATGTATGGGTTTTTTTTTTCCTTTTTATTTCTTTTCCTGGAGAGATACAAATGTTCTAAAAATGACCATGGTGGTGAATACACAACTATGTGATGATATTTTGAGCCATTGATTGTGTACTTTGGATGGATTGTGTGTGCGTGAAGATATCTCCAGGAAAATATTTTTTTAAAAAGACTATTTATGGGCAAACCCCTTGTTTCGCACACGCTCAGCTTCCCCCCTTGCCTCTTAAAATGACTGCTGTCGAATTGACATCGGAGATGAATAGAGGGGATCAAGGAATAGGGCGGGGCAGGATGCAGGGGCTGGCCTGGGGCCGGGGAAGGACACAGTTAGCCTTAATCAGGGCCTTGTGTTTATTGGGGGTGCACTGTGTGCTCCAGGCATTATCCTTAGCCTTTGCAGGCATCATATCAGTGAGTCCTCATGGGCATCCTAGGAGGTGGTCAGCATTCTCCCCCTTCTACAGGTGAGAAAATTGAGCCCAGGAGAGGTTGACCACACGCCCAAGGTGATGCTGCTGGAAGCCAGCACTGGGATACAGAGACCCTGACCCTGGAGCCCCCCCACCCCCACCCCACTGACTGTTATTCCAAGCCCGGGGGACAGACACGAGCTCTGGAGCTGGGTTCCAACCCCAGTCTCTCTCCGTACGAGCCGCATGACTTTGGGCAATCACCTTCATCTCTCTGAGCCTCAGTTTCCCCAGCTGTGAAATGTGGGCTATAATGTCCACCTTGCAGGCTGCTGGGAGGAGCCAATGAAGCACTGGATGGACAGATGGCAGCCCAGGCCTGCACCTGGAAGGGGTGGGGTAGGGGGCGATGGTTGTGCTGGCTGTGGTTCCAGTGCCCGCCTGGCAGTGCGTGGGCCAGAATTCATATTTCCGTTCCTGTTTCATTTTCTAGTGACACGGGCTCAGCTACAAGTCAGTGAAACCATATCCACCCCAGTTTCCCCACATACTGGGCAGTGACTGAAATTCTACCACTGGGGGCAAGAGGGAGAAGCATTCCTTTCATGGAAAGCTTTGTTCCTTGGTAAAATGCATCTTGCAGCAGAGGGGCTATGGGAGGGTTGCACGTAAGTAGCTGTCGATGGTCATTTTCACCCCCATAAGAATGGACACAGGTGCCTGGGGCGAGGGCAGGGGTGTGGGTATCCCCAGAAAACAGGGACAAAGGGGAGGAAACATTACCAACCTTATAGCTGCCTGCCAATCAAACAGCACCCTATATACACACCAAGCGGTGGATGCTTTCTTTCACAGGGCCAGGTTTAGAATCCTGGGCTCTTTTTCCACCCAGGGTAATAAGATGATATTATTATTAATTAATATTGATGATAACACTCTATTTTGTATTGCATTCTACAAATTATGCATACTTTCCAACTCATTTATCTGATGTCTCAGATGAGGAAATTAAGGGCCAGAGAGGGAGAAGTGGTCGGCCCAGGATACAGAGCCGGGCTGGGAGCCAGGTCCGGGGCTTTCTCCAGAGTTTGGGACTGGTGGGCCTCCCGGGGGTCACCCCTGAACCCCCCCCCGCCCCCAGCCCCCCAACTCCTTTCCATCAGAGAGGCCGAGACCCTCGGCCAGGCTGGGAAGGTTGTGCGGGGAGGCCCCGCTGCCCCGCCCCCGTCAGGGCCGTGTGTAATTGTTTTATTGTTTGCCCTCTGAGGTGTGAATGAAGTAATGGGCCTTCTCCGGCACTCCATCCGTCTGGGGCTGACAGGCGCGCTCCGAGCCCGGGGCTGCTCTGTATAAACGCTGTCACCCTGCCATCCTCGCGCAGGCTGCTTCCTCCGGGAAACCGTAATCAGGACCTCCCGCGCCCGCAGCTGGCCCTGTCCGCAGCTCGTAAATCACCGCTGCCTTCCCGGAAAGCAGGGGCAGAGACAGACAGGGTGACGGAGAGACAGACGAGGCCGGGCTAGGGAGAGACGAGGCAGCGAGGGCAGGCGCGGCGGAGGGACGAGCCAAGCGAGGCAGACAGACAGACCGACCAGGGAGAAAGGCCAAGAGAAGTAAAGAGAGAGAGCCCCAGACAGAGGGAGAGGGAAGGTTGGCAGTAGCGTGCTTTGAGAAGGGAGGTGAGAAAACAGACTCGAGGAGAAAGTGAATCGCAAAGAGAGATAGGAAGACAGACATAGAGACCTAGAGAGAGAGGGAGGCAGAGAAAGGGGCAGAAATGGAGACTAGGAGAAAGGTAAGGAAACAGCAGGGGAGCAAGGCAGAGTGAAGAAGATGAATGAATGCAAGGAGGAGCAGCACAGAGACAAAGAATGAAGGCAGGATGAAAACGGAGAGATGGGCACACACTGGTGGCAGGGAGGGTCTGGAAGCAGGGGTAGGTGGTCCAGACCTTTGGCTGGAGAGGGGCAGGGGATGGCAGCCTTGCTTCTCCTGGAGCGGCCCCCACCCAAACTCAGATAGCGTCCCACTGGTAACCTAGGCCTGGGCTTGGCCCTTCTCCCTGCAGACTTAGGCTGACCAGAGTTTGCAGCCAGAGAGGTGGGTGGGGGAGAAGAGAAGTGATGGGCCTTTATCCCAGACCCACTCTCACCCTAGGAGGTCACAGGGATCCTTTGGGGGAGGCACGGGGCTCACCCAGCAAGCATGGGCACACCTGGACTTTGCAGCCACCCAAAAGTCCCACACACCTCCCATGTACCCCAATGCATGCACCCTCCAACAGTCATGTGCACACCTGCAGGAGGAGTCACCTGGGGTGGGCTGGGAGATGGTAAAGCGCAGAGCCCAGCTGGCCAGACTACTTTAGCCCATGTGGCCATAGGCAAGGCCTTCCAGTACTAGCAGAGGATATTGCATGCAGCATTCAGCCCAGCGAGGAATTATTTTTCTTACTTAAAGTCATTGAAGTAGATTAAAAAAAAAAAATCTCTTCCCCCCAAGGCATTAGTCTAGGCAGTAGAGGTCCAACAGAAAACAAAATTGAGTTCTTGTTTTCTGGACTTGACATCTGATGAGGGAGACAGACATAGGGCATCACACAATGAGGAGAGCTGCAGAGAAGTCTAACCTGGGGAAAGAAGAGGGATCTTATTATTTTCCAAAGTGGTCAGTGAAGGCCTCATTGAAAAGGTAAACTTTGAGCAGAGACTAGAAGAAAGTGAGGGAGGAGAGCGTTTCAAGCAGAAAAACAGCAAAGGCTCTGAGGCAGGAAAGCCCAGCATATTTGAAGAGCAGGAAGATGGCCAGTGTGGCTAGAGCAGAGTGAGTAAGGCAGAGAATGGTGAGAGGTGAGGTTAGAAATAAGGGGTTATCAGGTCATGTAGGACATTGACAGTAACTGTAAGGAATTGAAACTTAATATAAATGAAATGGGAAATCATTAGATAGTTTTGAACTGAAGACAGCCTGATCTGCCATATTTTCAAAAAATTCTCTGGCTGCTGTCTCAATAATAGATGGAAAGGCTGATGTGGGACATGACTCCCAGGGGTATAACTCTCCCTGGCAATGTGGGACAAGACTCCTGGGATGAGCCGGGACCTGGCATCATGTGATTGAGAAAGCCTTCTTGACCAAAAGAGGGAAGAGAGAAATGAGATAAAATAAAGTTTCAGGGTGGGCCACGGTGGGTCAGCAGGCAGAGTTCTTGCCTGCCATGCCAGAGACCTGGGTTCCATTCCCAGTGCCTACCCATGCGAAAAAATAATTAATAAATAAAGTTTCAGCAGCTGAGAGATTTTAAACTGAGTCAAGAGGTTATCCTGGAGGTTATTCTTATGCATTATATAGATATCGTTTCTTAATTTATGGTGTATTGGAGTGGCTAGAGTAGAGTCCAGGATGGCTAGAGGGAAGTACCTGAAACTGTTGAGCTGTGTTCCAGTAGCCTAGATTCTTGAAGATTATTGTAGACAGCAATATAACTAGTACAATGTGACTGTGTAGTTGTGAAAACCTTATGTCTGATGCTCCTTTTATCCAGGGTATGGATAGACAAGTAAAAAAATATGGATAAAAATATAAATGAAGGGGAGATAAGGAGTAAAATAAATTGGGTGGATTGAAATACTAGTTGTCAATGAGAGGAAGAGGTAAGAGGTATGAGATGTATGAGTTTTTTCTTTTTTCCTTTTCTGGAGTGATGCAAATGTTCTAAAAATGATCATGGTAGTGAATAACTATGTGATGATATTGTGAGCTAATGATGATATTGTGAGCTACACCATTTATGGACTCTGTGTATGTGAAGATTTGTCAATAAAAATATTTAAAAAAAAAAAAAGAATAGATAAAAGGGGGCAACGGCAGAGGCAGTGAGACCCATGGGGAGGTTATTGAATTCATCCAAGCAAGAGATGATATGGTGTGGGCAGACAGGATGGCAGCAAAGGAGGTGATGAGAAGTGGTCAGATTTTGGATGTATTGTGAAGAGAGAGACAATGGTATTGGCTGATCGACTGGATGTATAAGGGAGAGAGGGCAAGGGTAACCTCAAGGCTTGGGGCCAGAGCAACTGGAAGGATTGAGTTGCCTTTTGCTGTGATGGGAAAGATTGGTGAGGAGCAAGTTTGGGGTGGAGGGTATTCACAGGCTGGAGTTTGAGCCTGTTCAGTGCTAAAGGCCTACTGGACATTCAAGTGGAGACAATAAGAAGGCAGATGGATACACAACTTGAGAGAACAGCAGTTCTGGCTGAGGACATACACTTGGGAGTTGACAGCAGGTGGGTAAGATTTAAAATCATGGATCTGGATAAGGTCAGCCATGGGTTGAGTGTCGATGGTTCAATAACTGAGCCTGGGGCCCCACAACACATTTGGAGATTTGGGGACTAAGGAAAATCCCGCAAAGGAAATGGAGAAGGAAGAACCAGGGGGGTGAGGGGAGAACCAAGACACAGCAGCGTCCAAAGCCAAGCCAAGGAAGTGTTTCAAGAGGGAGGGGAGGATCAACGATCTTGCTGAGAGGCAAGAAAAGCGAGGACTGAGAATTGGCTATTGGATTTAGTGACATGGAGGCCTTTGGAGACCTCCGTCAGGTCTCCACTGATGGGCATGAAGACCTGTCTGGAGCGGGCTCCCAACAGAATGAGCAGAGAGGATGCACAGGCAATGAGTGTGGACAATTTGTGGGGGGTTGGTTGTGGTTAGAGTTCTGATGAAATGGGAAGCAAAAATTGGGATATAGCTGGAAGTGGATGTGGGGACAAGAGAGGGAGGGCTTTCACAAATAACCCTTTAATTTTGGAATAGTTTCAGATTTACAGAAAAGTCACAAAGATAATACAGAGAGTTCCCATATACCCTTCACCCAGCTTCCCCTAAGGTTAATGTCTTCTATTACCACCGTCCTTTGTCAAGACTAAGACATGAGCATTGATACAATCCACTAGTGTCCTTTTCCCCTTCCAGGGTCCTGTGCAATTCAGGACTCCAAGCTGCATTTGCAGAGAGGACCTTTTTTTTTTTAATTATGGGGACATCTCAATCTGTTTGTGTGATGGTAGGAATAATCGAGTAGAGGGGAAAACCCTGACGATGGAAACGAGAGAGCAGGGATAATTGTGGAAGTGAAGTCCTTGCATGAGTGTGAGGGGCTGAGGTTGCAGAGTCTGGCAGGGACAAACAGACAGAAGAAGCAAGCCAGACACAGGGCCAGGAGGCGAGTAGAGAGGGCTGGGTAACTCCACCCAGCCCTCCCTGCACTTCCTCCATGTGTAACCTATAAATTTCAAGATGTATAGGATGAGCTTTGTTCTTTTCAACCAGTCATATTGATGTTTCCATTAAATAAATAAATAAATAAATAAATAAATCTCCTTCTGCTATTTAGGGAGCAAGACCTAAAGCCAGCCGCTAGATGCCTGGTGCTGGAGCTCAAATTAGCACATGGCTAGACATTGGTACCCAAATCAAGCCTTCACACACACATACACACACACACACACACAAATACACGAGCATGCTGTAATTTGCTCGTCCGCTTCCCTCTTCTGGAAGCCACAGCTTTACCCCAGTACAAGTCCACAGTCTCTTCTCAGAAACCTTTGGGGCCGCAAATGTTTCAGAATTCAGAATGTTTCAGATGTTAGAAAGGTAATCGGCGCCCAGAGCATTGATTTTATAACGAGCCCTGTGAGACCCGGGCAGCATGTATATGTAAACACATTAATATCTCTGCAGCGAAATGTGTGATTATTCACAGGAAGGGGGAGGCTCGAGACAATAAATAGCCTCGTGACAGTTCAGGTTGGCTTTTACAGACACATGAGTTCAGAAAAAGCCCTGGCCTTCGGAGCCTCATGGATTGCGGGATGGCAGGTAAGAGATGGAGGGTCTGTGCAGGCTGGCGCCTCTCAGCCCCTGGGGCTGGGGCGGGGGTGGGGACAGCCCGTATCTCGAGCCCACCGACCCATACGTTTGGTTTCCTTGTTGCAGAGGTCAGGAGCTGCATTTTCCTGTGGGAGCAGGAATGCATGCGTGCGTGCGTGTGTGTGTGTGTGTGTGCACGTGTGCATGTGTGCACATGCCAGGGACGTATTTTGTTCCTTGGAACCCCTCAGGCCTGGAGAGGCCTCCGAGGCATCTCTTGAGCCCTCCCAACCATCCCCAGCCCCCCCACGGGGTTACTTGGCTTCTGCCTCAGCAGCTTCCCTGACCCCATTTTCTTCTCTGCCACCCCCTCCTCCCTCTGCCTCAACTCTTCCTGTCCTTTATCTTCTGTACCTTCACCACCCTTCTCCTCCTCCACCTCTGCCCCAGGACACAACAGCCCTAGAGGTCGAATCCATCTGCAAAATGCCACCGGCGGGGCACAGTGAACTCCAGCCCCCTTCAAGCTCTCCAGGAAGAATCCAAGCCGCAGCTTCGGAGAGTCCAAAATTCTGGCCAGTGAGTTGACTTACAAGGGAGGGTTTCCCGCCATCATCTAACCCCTTAGGAAAGGATGAATCTGATCGGGCCTGTGGACACTCACTCACTTCCTTTTCCTTAGGGTTTTTCCTTTCTTTTTAATTTTTTTTCATAAGGAATTTTCATATTTTGAAGTTTTTTTTTCTTTTTGCCGAACTGTTTGTAAAATGATAATTTTTTAAAACTTCTTATTTTGAAATAATTTTAAACCGATAGAAAATTTGCAAGAATAGGGTAAATCGTTCCTTTATAATCTTTATCCTAGTCATCATTTTGAAATATTTTACCATTTTTGCTTTATCATTCCCTTTGTCTCTTTATATATATATATTTTTCTGAACTATTTGCAAGTAGACTGCATACATCCTGCTGCTCGTTGCCTTCATACTTTAGTGTAGATTTTTTATGAACAAAAATCTTCTCGTACATAACTACAGTACAGTTATAAAATTACAATGCAGATTATTTGTTACAACACTTTTATCAGTAGTCCACATTCTCCCTTGGACTATAAAAGCCTCTTTCCTCTTGTTTTCTTGAGCACATCCTCTGTGTTGGGGAGATTCCTGGTGCTGAGCAGAGGGAGTTCCAGTCCTGGCTCCTTCAGTTTACAGTCTGGACTTCAGACACAAACGCGTCTATGTGGTTCTCAAACCACATGCCGCCACGGAACCCTAGGGGTGCCCTGGAGGGAGGGGAAGCAGGGCTTTGGGGTGGGGTTTGTTTGAAAAATAAATCTGCCTTAGAGGAAAAAGGTAGAAAACCACCAAGAGTCCAGTCTGCTCATTTAAAATGTAAGGGTAGAGGTCAAGCAGCTTGCCGGGCCACACTGGGAGTTAGTGGTTAGTCGAGCTGGAACGAGCGGGGAGCTAAAGCTGAGTCATTTATTCGATTAACTGACACTTCTCAAACCCAGCGGGGATGGGAGAAGTGCTGGATCCTGGAGTCGCAGAGATGACAGAGGCCAGCCTACCCTCCAGAGGCTGCTTGGGCCAGGCAGGGACTTAGGCCCCACAGCCTGGCTGACTTGATTCGAATGTGTGCACGTCCCCTGGGCAGCTCTGCTGGGGTGAGCCCTGAGCTTCGATTCTAGTCCAGGGACCCCAGAGGAGGAGAGACAGCCTGTGAGTCAGCAGCGACTTTAACAGGAACAATTAGGCTTTTAGACAAACATTTGTTCAGTCAGCAAACTCTCAAATGTTCAACAGCCGTGGGTCCATTCAACAAATATTTGCCTGCTTGCCAGTGGTTGGCTCAGCTCCTGCTCTGAGCTGTCGCTGTGCTGAGATGGCAGGTGTGGCCTTAGGCACACAGGGCCAGGTGGCATGAGGGCCAGGTCAGTCGTCGGCAAAGAACTCCACTTGGCAGAATCTCTTCCTCGCGATCTCTCTGTCCCTGCCTCTGCCACTCCCTACCACAGCAGAAGGGATGAAATAATCCCTGGCCCCTGGCTCCCTAGAGGTTCACTCCCAAACTCCTCCTTTATAGACAAAACCCTTCCTGTTATCAAGTGGACTCTCCCATACCTGCCCAGCAATTCAGCAAGTGTCATTGGAAATCTCTCAGAGGTGCATAAACTCTGAGCCAGCGATTCTACTTCTAGGAATCTAATCTAAGGAACTCATCACACGATGCTCTGAGACATTAGCCTCAAGGATTATTTATAAGAGTGAAAAATAGAAATTACCTGAACGTCCGCTTGAGTAGGAAAAGTATGACTCATCCATGTCACAGAATGGAAGGTGTCCTGTGACCACAATGGGGAGAAGAATATGGAATGGCAGGCAAGAAAGTTCCCAATGTATTCGTCTGATGACTTTTATTAAGCAATATAAATATACACATAAAATAATGTCTGGCTGCATATACTCTGGGAAAACTAAAACTTCGTGATCTCTATAAAGGATTACAAATGATTTTTGAAATGTTTAAATTATGCTTTCCCGATTTTCTAAATTTTCTGCGATGAATAGAGATTAGTATTAGAGTTAGAAAACACTCTGTAGAATTATAACCTTTCCATTAAATTCAATGGGACACCAGCTATTAATCCTCCCCCTGGTATTTTTATACAAGACTCAGCTGCAAAGCTTTTTTACAGACACGACGCCATTTACAGAAACTCGCCCAAGGAAAACATATAACCCTCAACCCCCCAGCGGCATTCCTGATGATCACATCAGTCCTGCTGGGTCCTGGGCTTCATACCTTGTGTCCCATATGTACGTGCACACGCATGTGCAAACAGATGTGCACATACATTTGTTTCTTGGGGCTGGGGCATGCTGCCAGCAGATGGCAAAATAGGAGCTGGGACAGTCATCTCAAACCCTGGGAAGTTTTATCGTCACCAGGAGACAGGGCTCACTGAGGGTCCCTCCCCACCGTCTCCCCATCCCACCCCAAACACACACTTACACACCCCAGAGACACACATGCAAGCACACGCTCTTAACCCCAAGTCATGGATTCTTTTTCCCAGGAGTTAAAATAGAGACAAGAGGATTAGAACATATTTGTAGAGTCCTCTCCGTGTCTGCAGAATCCCCACAATTCTGCAGGTGCTCTCCCACATGGCATCTGTGTGTGCAATGCCCCTGTCACGAGTACTCTTGGTGGATACACACATGTGCCGGCCCACATGGGCAGCATGGACTATGAAAAGGGACAGATGTCCTGGCTTCCACACCGAGCGTTATTGCTCAGTAACCTTGTGTGAATCTCGTGGGCACATCATGGCCTCTCAGAACCTTTGTTTCTTCTTCTGTGAAGTGGAAAGGATGGGTATTATATGCTGTAAAATGCTATCCACTATTGTTACGTATACATCCGCTCGTTTTTATAAAAATGATAGTAACGTAGTGTTCAGAGAATCTGTCCCTCTCTGCCTTATGCCCTGGGATGGTATTACAACAGATTCCCTTTCTGCTCTACTCACCTTTCTCCTCTGTGCCTGCATTATGTTAGTTGCAAAAATCTTAGCCTTTTCAAACTTAGTTCCGGAAGGCATAGCTCTTTCCTATCCCAGAGAAGGGCAGAGCCCAGGCACATCCGCGGGGCATGTGTGTGGCATCTGGCTTTGGACATGTGGCTTCAGCTGGCACAAGGAGGGCACTGGCCCACTCATTCCTGAGCCAGGGCAGGACCCCCAAGGAAAAGGGATCCAATAGACCCAGGAACTCACACTAGCTCGCCCGGACAAGGGGGAGGGGCTGGGCTCCAGGGGCCCTGCTGGCGCAGCCGTCCAGGCTGGGATTTATGGGCCCCTTTTGGACACGTTAAAGATCACATTAAGTGCAATAAATGTAGATCACGCTCCTAAATAAGCTGAGATTTATCCCCGGATCCTCTCCGCAGGGGCCAGCCTCATAAATCCTGTGAGCCTGTCCCCTGGTCAAGGGAGGGGGAAGGGAAGTGAGGGGGGGAGGGGCAGGGAAGGGGTTGCGGTTCCAGGTAAAGAATGACTAGAGATGAGGGGGGAGGTGAGAGGGGCTGCCAGCGCACTTGCGAGAAGATGGAGTAAAGATGGGGCTCTGGTCTGCCTAACCCTGCACTCCCAAGACCCTCTCCTTGTTCACCCCCTCCTGGCCCCAGCCATTTCCTCTGCCCCTTCCTTCTCCTTGCCCTGCACTCCACTGTCCCTCCCCTTCTTCTCATCCCAGGCCCAGCTCAGCTTCTTCCCTCCCCAGCCCTCTCTGCACCCTCTCCAGCCCCCTGCCTGTCTGCCTCTGTCACTGTCTTTGTCCCTGCCTTTGTAAAATCTTGTTCTAGACATGAAAACGATGACTCCGGTGCTGGAAAAGAAGGTCAGTAGCTTCTATACAGGATGCTCAACCGCAGCTACAATTGCCTTTGTCCTGGTGTGAGAGGGCCCTGCATTTAGAAAAATATATTATAGGAAAATGCAAATTTACAGACCAATAAATTAAGGGGCGATTAGTCACGGTGCAATCCTTCTTCAAAGGGTTCTTTAAAGGCCGAGCTCATTCATTTAAGTGTCTGTTTATAGCTCAGTAACTTCCAGACTGAGAGGCTGGGAGGCCCCACAGGGAAAGGCGAGGGAAAGTGGGAAGCTGCAGAGAAAAAGGGAGCGCCCACCCCTGCTCAGCCAGCCTGAGGATAAAACATACCTGAAAGGGTCATCGGAGTCATCTTGATTGTGCTGATTGAATAAATGTTTGCCCAGCACCCACCGTGTGGCAGGTACGGTACCTGACATGGGGCAGCAACCAGATGGGAACTTCCTCCATCCTCGTGGGGCCGAGAAGACAGGAGATTAACATTAATCAGAGTCACACTAATTCCAAGTTGACAAGATCCGATTTACAGGCCACCGTCTGAGCATATCTACTGCCAGGGTCAATCCATGTACATGCTGGCTGAAGGAAGGATAAATCAATAAAAGATGGGATTTGCAAAAAAGGAAAAGCAAATAGAAATGCCACAGTTTCTCTGGATTTCCCAAAGGAATGAACATAGTTTGGCCTTCATTCAACTAATTGCCCTAAAGTTTGAAGCAAAGCAGCCAATTCTGCAAGGTAGAATCCATCTCGGTAGCTCACGCCAGTCCAGGCGCCCAGGTCAGACCCGACCTGACCCACAGAACCTCTGGCTGCCGGCACTTCTCCCAGATGCCAGTGAAGTGCCATGCCATGGGACGTGGGACCTGATTTCCGCAGTGGCTTCCCAAAAGGGCTAGGTGAGCCACCCAGACGTGCAGGGGAGTTAGTTCTCCATGGGCCCAATTTTGTCCAGTAGGAGGTAAGAGATGGGACAAGCTAGCAGGATATATTTTCTACCTTTGTCCCTTTGAGGGACCGATCTGAGGTTTAGCCTGTTTGAAGGCATGTGGCAGAGCAACGGACTGTCGCTTCATGACACAGTGGCCAGCTTGACCACATGCCACCTTTTATATCTGCTGTCCATCCTTCCTGGCCTCACTGCTCTCTGCCCTCATGCTCACTGCCCTGGGGTTGCACCTTTCAAAAAACCTCTTAAGCTTTGCCTGGACTCTGCTAACCTTGGCCAAGACAGGCTTGCTTAGTTCGCTGCTTGAAAGGTCTCAAGCTGAACCTTCCCCCTGGGGCCTCTTTCTATGGATCTTTATGTAGTTTCCGGGGCCTTCAAGTGGGCATTTTGCTGATATTTTCTAAGAATGATATGAGTGTGACCTGCCTCTCCCCGTCCCCCCACTTCTTCAGGTGACCTGTGCTAGCCAGGCTTGGGGATTTGGGAGGCAGAAGGAAGAAACCTTCATCTAGGCTCTGGACTCTAAAACTGGGAAAGTGACAGAGGTAAATACCGGGAACAAGATACAGGAGAGTCTAAGGAGCCCACAGCTAAGGGACCTAAGTGGATAATGGTGGAACTGGAGTCTGAACCCAGGGCACAGAGAGCCAGGGCATGGTGGATGCAAGTAGGAGGCAGCCATTGGCATTGGTGATTTAAATGCTCCTGCCTGCTTCAATGCAGCACCAGCATTTAAGTAATTTCTTTTTTTTTTTTTAAGTAATTTCTTTATCTTCAGTGTTTAATACTCTGATTTCACTGATTACAGATGCTTGTTGAATGCATTAAAGGAAACTTTATTAAGCAATTATGTATGTCAAGCACTGTGTTAAGAGCTTAACATAATCTCTTTTAATCCTCTACAAACAGGTACTTTTGATAGCTGGAAAATATGCTGATAAGAATGCCCTTGTCACAGCTAAATAAAATCCTAACTGCCCCCATAGACGTTGTTTGGGTTTTCCGAAGGATACCTGTACTATGAAAACACCAAAGTCCACACCCCCTGTAATTCTCTCATCCCGGGGTTTTGGCTTCCACAATCCACCCTAACTCTAACTGCATCATCACCTCCCAACCTCTTTATACCTCCCATGGATCCAGAAATCCTACCCATACCAGTTGCAATTGAATCTTAGAAAAATGATCCTTTAATATGCTTAACATTTAGCATTGTCCTCAATCCTAAAAATTCTTTCTCTGCAGTAACAATACCTACTTAACTGTACCCCCACATTAGACAGGATACCGCTCACTTGCATATACTAGTCCAAAACTATCCTTCCTACCAAACACTAAACAAGTCCCTCTCCCCTCATTCATCTCTTCTCCCAACCAAAACATGACTTTCCTCTCTTAATCCCTCTTTTATTTGGAACTGCACTCACTGCTACTAGGATCGGAAGTAAGAAGCATTGTAACTAGCTCACAATCTTTCCTTAAAATTTTCGTGTAGTGTAGAGGCTACTGCAAGGACTCTGGGCCTCTTCCAAAGTCAAATAGAGTCCTTAGTGGCCATAGTATTCCAAAATAGATGAGCTTTAAATGCACTTATAGCAGCCCAAGCGGTAACCTCCCTTTTCCTGCAAGGAGAATGTTGTTTTTATGTAAACCATTCAGTTCAAATCCAAGAGACTTTGGGAGCATTCCCAATGATTAAAAGTAACACCAGAAGTGATTGGAACCCCTTCTCAAGACTGCCCAATCTAACTACTTGGGTTCTCCCTTTCTTGGAACTTTTAATTCATTTTCTTCTCATTTTCATGTTTGGCCCTTGTATACTTAACCTCCTTGTCAAATTTGTCTCCAACACACTGCAAGCATTCCATACCAAACTGATATTCACCCATCCATATCAGGCCCTTCGGGATCATGAGCAGCCCATCCCAATCCACAAAAATAGGAAAAAAGAGTTCTCCACCCTGGCAGACAGGGACGACTGCCCCTAAACAGCAGGAAGATGCTCCAGAAGTCTGACCTATGACCCGCAACCTCTCCTTAAGATTAAGGGTGTACAAGTCTTTCAGGGGGAAATGAGGCAGGATTGAATAGGGCATCTGGACCATGGTCATTTTACCCTGTGGAAAGAATTAAAAATTCCACCACCAAGCCCCAGGAATTGAAACATAATGTCACCACCAGCCCAAGTCTGCAAAGCTTGCAAAATGAATCTCCCATAGGGCCAAAAGCATTGTAACTCTCTTGAAACAATGTAATCAGTGTGTAACAGGAAGACCACAAACAGAGAACTCTTTCAAAACAATGTAATCAATGCATAACAAGAAGGTCACAAGCATGCAACTCTTTTGAAAGGACACAAACTCCTGATGGTCAGGGAGCAAAGACAAAAAGAATTAATATAAACTAAAGCCCCTGTAAAACTAGCCAAACCTACCCTCCCCAGTATGTGACTTTTCTTGAGCACGTGTGCATTAATCCCTTTACTGTGTACTTTCACTTTAATAAATCTTGCTGTTTGTCTTCACTGCTTTCTCATCCTTGAATTCCTTCTTGTGGCAAGACTATGAACCTGGAAAGGAGCTATGGAAAGGAACTATGAATGAGGAAACAGAGGCTCAAAGAGGTTAAGTAACCTCCCAAAGGTCACACAGCCTGCAATAGAGAAGTTTGAATTCAACTCAGGCCATCTGGCTCCAAGTTTTGATGTTTGGCTACTCTGCTCTACTGCCTCCTTAAGTAGGAAGGGAGGTGGGTGGGAGAAGATAAGTTAAGATGGATTCGCCATGTTCTGGATCTGCTTCTGTGCTGAAGGAGGGGCTGAGAGTCAGTCTCTTCTCATACCCAGTACTTTCTTCCTCAGACATGTCAACAAGGAGATGCCTCAAAGAGAGAACTGCACACACCACCTGAAGTTTATACCCCCACACATGCCTTACACAGACACATATAGACACACAGGGCATGGTCTGCTGTCAAATCTCTTAAATCCACATCCCAGGCCACCCCAGATCTGGAGTGGAGACAACATTGGGGTCTGCCAGAACCTAACAGGAGGTCCTCTGGTTCCTGTCACTTTGCTCTGTGACCTGGATCTAATCCCTCAGCCACTTGGCGCCACCAGCCATTGACCACAGACAGACCCAGAGTCACTGAGGAATCTCTTCCAGGGGCCAAGAGAGAGGCCTGCTGGACCCACCTCCACAGTCTACTTGGAGCTGCGATGGAGTTCACACTGCTTCCCAGGCTCTACCCTCCCCTTATCTCTGCTCCTGCTGTCCCCTTTGCCATAATGCTGCCCTCCACCTCTTCTCTAC
>PVIY010036631.1:0-25307 GCA_004026745.1 Myrmecophaga tridactyla | reverse complement strand
TACCCAAGAGTTCAGTTCTCAGCTTATCTCTTTCCTCTCGCATTTCACTATAAGCTGTGAGGAGAAGCCAGGCTGCACTTTCGACATTTAATTTGGAGATCTCTTCTGCTAAATATCCAAGTTCATGGCTTTTAAAATCTGCCTTCCAGCCAAAGCCACTAGTCAATTTTGCCAGATTATCTGCCATTTTAAAACAAGGCTCACTTTCCTTCCAGTCTACAATAACACAGGCCTCATTTCTGTCTAAGGCCTCATCAGAGGTATCTTTAGAGTCCACATTTCTACCAACAGTCTCTCCAAAGCATTCTAGGGCTTCTCTATCAAGCTTCTCACAACTCTTCCAGATTTTCCCCCTTATCCATTTAAAAAGCCCTTCCAACATCTTTGGTATTTGCAAACTGCAGCAGCAGCACCCCACTCTCCGGTACCAAAATCTCTTCTAGTTTCGAATAGGTGAAGTTCTAAAATACAGACAATGTCTTCTTTACCCCTGTATTCTGAATTACCTTAATCCTGACCTGATTGGCTTCATTCTTATCTCTAAATACCAGGCTATACATATATAGCACATAATTTTCTTATAAGTATTTTCTAAATGACACCATACAATATTTGCTATTTTGTTTCTTACTTATTTTGCCTCGCAAAATGTCCCACAGGTTCATTCACAGTATTGCATGCCTCACAACTTTGTTCCTTTCTGTAGCAGCACAATATTCAATCATGTATACTACCACCATTTGCTGTTCTACTTCTCAGTCAGTGTATCCTTCAGCCACCTCCATCCATTGGACATCATTTGTAATGTCCAAAGTCAAGAGTTCATCAACACTTTCAATTTTAGATAATTTCATTGTTCCCAGGAGAAAAATAACTTACAAACACACTTTCACTAAATAGAAAATCAAAACCTCTCCTTAACTCTTGTGCCTCCCCCCATTGTTTACCCCTGATGTTGCTGTGGCACTGTTGATGTTTTCCTGTTAAACAAAGGCCATGGCATGCAATAGCATTTCTCCCCCATATCCCCCAATTATACAGTCTTTGTACAAGATTAATACATTCAAAGTAGTTCATACAAGAACTTCTTTATATTTGTAATGTTAATTGATGGGACACATGGTTCTATACAAACCCTTTAAGTCGTGTTCACCTTCAATATGATAATATTGCCTATATACACACTAATGATCTGCCTTTACTTCTATCTAGTCCCTTACATTTAAGTTCAATCTCATTAGGTAGCTGTTCACCCATTTCTAGCTTCTGTGTATCTCTGGTTCCCCTATATTCTGTATGATAAGCCTCTGACTTTATCTTTAGCATGGTCTTAAAAGCAAAATCATATAGTATTTATCCTTTTGTGTCTGACTTATTTCACTCAGCATTATGTCTTCAAGGTTTATCCATCTCGTCATGTGCTTCAGGAAGTCATTTCATCTTACTGCTGCATAATATTCCATTGTATGTATATACAACATTTTGTTAATCCACTCATCTGTTGATGGGCACTTGGATTGTTTCCATCTTTTGGAGATTGTCAATAATGCTGCTTTAAACTTCAGTGCGCAAATGTCTGTGTCACTGGGTATATACAAGGTAGTAGTATTGCCAGGTCATAAGGCAGCTTGACATTTAGTTTTCTGAGGAACCACCAGACTGTCTTCCATAGTGGCTGTACCATTATACATTCCCACCAGCAGTTCATAAGTGTCCCAATTTCTCTACATCCTCTCCAACATTTATAGTTTCCTGTTTGTTTAATAGAAGCCATTCTTAGAGGTGTGATAGAGATAGAGCTATCTCATTGCAGTCTCGATATACATTTCCCTTATAGCTGATGAAAATGGGCATCTCTTCATGTGCTTTTCAGCTATCTGTATTTGCCCTTCAGAAAAAAAATGGCTATTCATGTCTTTAGCCCATTTTGTGATTGGGTAGTTTGTTCTTTTGTTGTCAAGTTGTATGATTTCTTTATGTATGTAGGATGTCAAAACTTTATCGATATGTAATTTCCATATATTTTATCCTATTGAATTGGTTGCCTCTTCCCCTTTTTGACAAAGTCTTTTGAGGTACAAAAGCATTTGATTTTGAGGAGTTCCCATTTATCTATTTTTTTCATTTGTTGTTTGTGCTTTGGGTGTAAAGTTTAGGAAGCTACCTACTATTACTAGACCTTGAAGATGTTTCCCTACATTTTCTTCTAGGAGTTTTATGGTACCGATTCTTATGTTTAGGTGTTTGATCCAGTTTGAGTTAATTTTTGTAAAATGTGTAAGGTAAGCATTCTCTTTCTTTCTTTTGGCTATTGATATCCAGCTCTCCTATGCTCATTTATTGAAAAGGCTATTTTCTTCCAGTTCAGTGGATTTTGTGGCCTTGTCAAAGATCAATTGACCATAGAATTTGGTGGTCTATTTCTGTACTCTAAATTTTATTCCATTGGTCAATACTTCTATCTTTGTGCCAGTACCATGCTGTTTTGATCATTGTGGCTTTATAGTAAGATTTGAGATTAGGACATATTAATCCTCTCACTCCGTTCTTCTTTTTTAGGATGCTTTGGCTATTTAGGGTCTCTTTCTCTTCCAAATGAATTTTTATTGGTACTGCATTGAATCTTTATATCAATTTGGGTAGAATTGACATAACTTTTTACATTTAACCTTCCTATCCACGAGCAGGAAATGTCTTTCCACCTATTTAGATCTTTGATTTCTTTTAGCAATGTTATGTAGTTTTCTGTGTACAGGTCCTTTACATCCCTAATTAAGTTCATTCCTAGATACTTGCTTCTTTTATTTGCTATTTTGAATGGATTTTTCCTCTTAATTAACTCCTCAGTTAGGTCATTGCTTGTGTATAGAAACATTACTGAGTTTTGTACATTAATTTTATATCCTGCCACCCTGCTGAATTTGTTTATTAGCTCAAGTAACTTTGTTGTAGATTTAGGCTTTTCCAAGTATAGCATTATGTCATCTGCAAATAATGAGAGTTTTACCTCTTCCTTTCCAATTTGGATGTCTTTTATTTCTTTTTCCTGCTTGATTGCTCTACCTGGAACTTGTAGTACAATGCTGAATAATAGCTGTGAAAGGGTATCTTTGTCTCATTCCTGTTCTTAGCGAGAAAGCTTTCAGTCTCTCACCATTAAATATGGTGCTGGCTATGGGATTTTCACATATGCCCTTTATCATGTTGAGGAATTTACCTTTGATTTCTACCACTTAAAATGTTTTTATCAGAAAAGGATGTTGAATTTTGTCAAATGCTTATTCAGCATCAATCAAGATGATCATGTGATTTTTTCCTTTTGATTTGTTAATGTGCTGTATTACATTAATTGATTTTCTTGTGTTGAGCCACCCTTGCATTCCTTGTATAAACCCCACTTGGTTGTGGTCTATGATTCTTTTAATATATCATTGGATTCAATTTGCTAATATTTTTTTTGAGAATTTTTGTATCTATGCTCATTAGGGAAATTGGGCTGCAATTTTTCTTTCTCACAGAATCTTTGGTATTAGAGTGATATTAGCTTTGTAAAATGAGTTAGGTAGTGCTCCTTTTCCCTCAGTTTTTGTGAAGTGTTTGAGTAGGATTGATAATAGTTCTTTGGGAATGTTTGATAAAATTCCCCTTTGAATTCATCTGGCCCTGGACTTTTCTTTGTAGGAGGGTTTTTGATGACTGATTGAATTTCTTTACTTGTGATTAGCTTGTTGAGATCTTCTATTTCTTCTCAAGTCAGTGTAGCTTGTTTGTGTGTTTCTAGGAATTTGTCCCTTTCATCTAAGTTGTCTAGTTTATTGGCACATAGTTGTTCATAGTGTCCTCTTATGATTTTTTTTTATTTCTTCAGGGTCTGTGATAATGACCCCCCCCCATTTCTGATTTTGTTTATTTGTGTCCTTTCTCTTTTTTTCTTTGTCAGCCTTGATTTTAGGGGCTAGGGGTCCATTGATTTTATTGATTTTCTCGAAGAACTGACTTTTGGTTTTATTGATTCTTTCTATTGTTCTTTTGTTCTTTCATTCATTTAACTCCACTTTAATATTTGTTATTTCTTTTCTTCTGTTTGCTTTGGGGTTAGTTTCTTTCTTTCTCTAATTCCTTCAGGTGAGCAATTAAGTCCCCAACTTTTGCTCTCACTTCTTTTTTCATATAGGCACTTAGGGTAATAAATTTCCCTCTGCCTTTGCCACGACCCATAAGCTCTGGTATGTCATATTCTCATTTTCATTCACCTCCAGATAGTTACCAATTTATCTAGCAATTTCTTCTTTGTCCCTCTGGTTGTTTAAGAGTGTGTTATTCAATATGCATATATGGTGAAAGTTCAGCTTCATTCTATTGTGGTCAGAGAAACTGCTTTGAAAAATTTCAATCTTTTAAAAATTTCAGAGACCTGATTTATGCCCCAGCATATGATCTATCCTGGAGAACATTCCATGAGCATTAGAGAAGAATGTATGTTCTAGTGTTTTAGGGTGTAACAACCTATACATGTCTGTTAGGTCTAATTCATTCATCTATTGTTTGAATTCTCGATTTCCTTGTTGTTCTAGTTTGCTAGCTGCCAGAATGCAACACACCAGAGACAGATTGGCTTTTAATAAAAGGGGATTTATTTAGTTAATGTATAGTTCTTCAGAGGAAAGGCAGCTTTCAACTGAGGTTCTTTCTGACATGGGAAGGCACAGGGTGATCTCTGCTGGCCTTCTCTCCAGGCCTCTGGGTTCCAACAACTTTTCCTGGGGTGATTTCTTTCTGCATCTCCAAAGGCCTGGGTTGAGCTGCGAGTGCTGAGATGAGGTATGCTGAGCTGCTTGGGCTGTGCTACGTTGAGCTCTCTCATTAAAGCACCAGCCAATTAAATCAAACATCATTCATTGTAGCAGGCACGCCTCCTAGCCGACTGCAGATGTAATCAGCAACAGATGAGATTCACATGCCATTGGCTCATGTCCACAGCAACAGAACTAGGTACCTTCACCTAGTCAAGTTGGCACCTGAATCTAACTACCACACTTGTTGGGCCTCTGCTTGGTTGTTCTATCAATAGAGGAGTGTGGTGTATTGAAGCCTCCTACTATTATTGTTGAAATGTCTATTGCACCCTTCACACTCAGTTTTGGCAATGTTTACCTCATGTACTTTGAAACTCCTTGATTGGGAGTATAAACATATATGATTATTATTTCTTCTTGGTAAATTGTCCCTCATATTAATATTTAGTGTCCTTCTTTGTCTCTTATGATGTCTTTACATTTAAAGTCTATTTTTTTCTGATATTAGTATAGCTACTCCTGATTTGTTTTGATTACAGCTTACATGGTACATCTTTTTCCATCTTTTCACCTTCAATCTATTTGTATCCTTAGGTCTAAGATGTAAGCAGCATATAGCATGATCATATTACTTAATCCATTCTGCCAATCTGTATCTTTTAATTGGTAAATTAAATTTGTTAACATTCAACACTGTCACTGTAAAGACATCTCTTGAATCCACCATCTTATACTTTGGATTTTATTTGTCAGATCTATATATCCTTTTCCCTCCTTCTCCTTTTATCTTTAAGTTACCCTCACTGGTATTCTTCAATTCTGTGCCCTCCTCCTGATCTCTCTCACCTGTCTCGTTTTTTCCTGCTGACAGACCTCCCTTTAATGTTTCTTGAAGGGCTTGTCTCTTTTTGACAAATTCTCTCAGCATTTGTTTGCCTTTGAAAATTTTAATCTCTCCTTCACTTTTGAAGGACAATTTGGCTGGTACAGAATTCTTGGCTGGAAGTCTTTCTCTTTTAGGCTTTTAAATATATCATACCACCTCATCTCACTAGTGCCTGTTGAGTAGTCCAAATCAGTCTTATGTAGTTTCCCTTGTATGTAGCAGATCATTTTTCTCTTGCTGCTTTCAGGATTTTCTGCTTCTCTTCAACATTTGACAGGTTGATTAGTATGTGTCTTGGAGTAGACCTACCTGGATTTATTGTATTTGGGGTTTGTTGGGCTTCTTTGATTTGCCTATCTATGTCTATTATGAGGGTTTGGGAGTTTTCATGCATTATATCCTCAACTAATTTTCCTAGCCCTTTACTCTTCTCTTCTCCCTCTGGGACACTGAAAATATTCTTATATTTGTGTGCTTAATTACTTTATTTTTTTATTTTTTATTTTCTTTACATGGGCAGGCACCAGGAAATGAACTCAGGTCTCCAGCATAGCAGGTGAGAATTCTGCCATTGAGCCACCCTCATACCACCCTGTGTGCTTAGTTTTGTTCATCATTTCCCTGAGATCCAATTAAACATTTTCCCTCTTTTTTGCCATTTGCTCTTTTGTGTATTTGAAATCAATTGCCTTGTCCTCTAGTTCTCTTATTCTATCTTCTGCCTCTTCAAATATGCTGTTGTGTGTCTCTAGTATATTTTTTATTTGGTCTACAGCATCTTTCACCTCTGTGATTTCTGCTATTTTTCTATTTATTATTTCAAATTCTTCAAATGCTTTTCTAGTGTCTTTGGATATCCTTTATGTCATTAGCCAGCCCACTGATTTTATTTAGTAGAGGTATATGAACATCTTTGATCCCAATGTCTGTGTCTCCTCTGGTGTTTTAATTTGGTCATTAGGCTGGGCTATATCTGTCTATATCTTTGTATTCTTTGTGATTTTCTACTGCCTTCAAGGCATGTAATCATCTTTATAGGTTTACCTTGGAAGTTGATTCCCTTTAGTAGTCTAAAGTTTTATATTTGCGATATGGGTGTGGGGCAGGTCGTGTGGCATGGGGTGTTGCACGGTGGTATGGTGAGAGTTGTGGCACAGGGATAGATGTGGGTCGGTGTGCTATGCTGGTGCCCAGAAGCATGGGGTGTGGAGTTGTGGGAAGGTAGTTCAGGGAATGTGGGGGTAGAGTGCAGATTGGGCAGGCCTTGAAATGCAGAAGTAGGATATGGCATGGGAGACACAGAGACAGGGCTCAGTGGGAGGTGGATTGAGTGTGAATGTGTGATGCATGGGGGCTGGTATGCAGGCAGGATGCAAGTGGGTGCATGGAGCATGGGTGTCATTGAAGCCTCCTACTATTATTGGGGCCAAGAGTTTGGAGGGCTTGGGGCCCAGAGGTTGGAGCACAGGATGGGCAGGGCACAAATGCATGCTTGCACCGTGGAAGGGGGTCCAGGGGGACAGGGATAAGGATGCACACATGTGCAGGGGTGGGGCACAGGTTGCAGGGTTTGCAGGGTATGAGTTGGGGGTGAGGCATGTGTGTGCATGCATGGGGCGCATGAGGGGGCCATGGCAGGTGTGCATGCATGCACAGAATAGGGATTGTGTGGCACAGATGCACACATGAACACCTGCCAGGTTGGGGATGAGGCTCTTGTGCCAAGGGGGAAGGGCAAGGATGTGCCTTCATGCAGGGAAGGGGGGCTGGGGCAGGGCTGCAGTGTGCACAGAGCAAGGGGATCGGGTTGCATGGGTTGAGGGGTTGGGGCATGGATGTGTGGGTGCAAGGCAGGCAGTATGTGTGTGTTTATCAGGGGTAGGGCATTGGTGTGTGTCAGCAGCACTGGGAAGCTGGGCAGGGGTACATGTGTGCATATGGTGGGGGCGGGCAGAGTGTAGGATTTGAGGGTCAGGGTGTGTGGGTGCCAGAGTGGCAGGGCATGGATATGTGTGTTCACAGATCTGGGGGCAGGGCCCCGGTGTGTGACTGCATAGCGCTCAAGGGGTTGGGGTGGGATTGAGCACCTACGCGCATTGGGGTAGGTGTGACCCGGATGCATGTGTGAGCACTTGTGCAGACCTAGGGGGCAGGGCAGGGGTAAACGCATGTGCAGGCCATGGTAAGGTGCAGGAGTCGAGGCGATGGGGCATGGATGCCGGAGCAGGCAGAACACGGGTGTGTGCATGTGTGGGTCTGGGAGTTGGGGTGCTTGTGTGTGCATGCAAAGAGCTCAGGGGGCAGGGCTGTGTTACACAATTGTGTGGGCTGAATGGATGTGGTGGCAGGGATGCCCAGGTGGGCATCTGCAAGGGTCAGGGAGGGAGAGGTGGACTGTGATGGGCTGAACGTGGGTGCGTGTATCCTAGAGGTGGAGGCCAGAGTGTGCATGTGTGTCGGGTGGGGGCTGGGCAAGGATGCATGGGTAGGGCAGTTCAGGGTGGGGGTTCTTAGAGTGCCGTAGGGCAGGGCTTGAGTGCATGGGGTGTGATGAAGAGGGTAAGGGGTGGGGTTTAGTTGCATGGGGTGCATGGGTGAAGTGCGTTTGAGGAACATGGCTTTTCTTACTTCCTTATCCCTGTCTCCCTTCCTGTGCACTCCTGATGGCCCTGGACCTCCATGTGGAAAGGGGCATGTTGGGCTGTTAGCACCAGCTGGGTGGTCTTTGGTTCTCTGCATCTCAATTCTTCAGCTTTTGCAACCAGGACCTCCCTACATGGTGTAGAGAACCCTCTCAGGTCACTTACACCCTGGAATCACTGTCCCAGTTGTTTTTCTGTCACTTCTCTAGCTGTTCCTTGGAGCAGGAGTGAACTCGACCTATTCTATTCTGCCACCTTCCTCGAAGTCCAATTTCAATCTTTTAAAATTTATTAAGACCTAGGTTTTACCTAACATGTGGTCTATCCTGGAGAATGATCCATGAGCACTTGAAAAGAATGTATAACCTTCTCTCTCTCTCTATATATATATATATATATATATATATACACACATATATATATATATTTGGGTGCAATGTTTCATATATGTCTGTTAGGTCTAGTTCATTTATCATATTATTTAGGTTCTCTGCTTCCTTACTAATCCTCTGTTTAAATTTTCTATCTATTGATGAGCGTGGTTTATTGAAGTCTCTGACTATTATAGTAAAGATGTTTATTTCTCACTTCAGTTTTGCTAATATTGCCTCATGTACTTTGGGACACTGTGGTTAGGTGCATAGATATTTATGATTGTTTTTTCTTTCTTGGTAATTTGCCCCTTTATTAATAAATGTTTTTCTTGTCTCATAACATTTTTACATTTAAAATCTATTTTGTATGTTATGAGTATAGCTATACCAGCTCTTTTTTGATTATTGCTTGCATGGAATATCATTCTCCAGACTTTCACTTTCAGCCTATTTGTATATTTGAGCAGAGAACCTAAATGAATCTCTTGTAAATGGCATGTAGATGGATATTTTTAATCCATTCTGCCAGTCTATGTCTTCTGATTGAGGAGTATAATCTAATAATATTCAGTGTTATTACTGTAAAGGCAGTACTTGCTTCAATCATTTTATCCTTTAGCTTTTGTCATACCCAATTTTTGTCTCTCTTTTTACTCTTTCAGTTACCCTTACTGATAATCTTTATTTCTACACTGCCCTAGAAAGTGTAATATTTTCTTCTGCCTTTTCTTTGCAGCATGCAGAACTCCAATTAGTGTTCCTTGTAGGGCAGGTCTCTCTTTAATGAGGTCTCTCAGTTTCTGTTTATCTATGAATATTTTAAACTCTGCCTCATTTTGAAGGGGAGTTTTTTTCAGATTAAGAATTTTTGTCTAGCATTTTTCTCTTTCAGTGTATTTAATTTATCATACCACTGCCTTCTTGCCCCTGTGGTTTCCTAAGGGAAATTGGCACTCAGTCTTATCTGGCCTCCCTTGTATGTGGTGAATCACTTTTCTCTTGCTGCTTTCGCAATTAGTTCATCAGTATTTCCCAGACAGAACAGGGCCGAGAACCCACCCAGTGGGCACAGACCAGAGGGTCCAGAAAGGTGTCAAAGCCTTTTTCCAGCTTGGCTGTCATTCTTGCTCCAGGAGATTGTGGTCTTTGCCAAGACCTGGCCTGCCCAACAGATGGTAACTCTGCAGCCACTTATTCCATGCAGCCCTTGGAAGGCAGGGGCTTTCCCCATCTGTCGGATCTGCCCCAGACACATGTCAAAGCCATAGCAGAGTGGTGGCCATCAAGGATGGCCAATCCCAGTGGTTCACATTCACTGACCAACAGCCATGTCTGCACTGGGCACCGTTCCCCTCTGTTCTTGGGGAGGAAAACCTTGCAGACCTCCCAGTCCACAGCAGCTTGACCAGGCAGGGATACAACTAGCCAGAAGTGCCTTGCCACGAGGGTGTCTGATTGGCACAGGGAGTTGTCATGAAGTGAGTTATAGTTCTTTACCGTAGTTTTTCAATCTCCTTGTCTCAGTCTTCCCTGAATGCTACACAGTACTGCCCTGGTCTCCAGAGCTGCAGAATAGTTGATTTGGACAATTTCTGCCTAGATGTTTTCAGAGGAGGAGTAAGCCCTGCTCCTCCCTACTCCACCATCTTCCCAAAAATCTTGTCTGCTGACATACCTTATAATAATCCTTTTAAGATGTTCCCTATAAGAAATAGCAACCTTAAAGGAAAGTACATTTTTATGAATAGCTCACTTTCATAATTTGTCAGTGTATTGGTCATAAATCTGCAGGTATCTTGGAGGAAATGAATTTTCCAAGGATTTGATGGGAGAGTCACATCTTTCAATGAAGTTTATTTACCATCTACTATGTGCCATGAATGAAAGTAACAATTTATTTAGCTAAATCATTCCTAATCCAGTTATTTCCACTCTAAGAAGAGAAGAGTAAGAAAAGGAAAAGACTGGGTAGAATGGAAGTGAATAGTGAAACTGACAATAAAATAAGTAACTTAGGAGTAGTTAGGGAAACCTGTGAAATAGGATATTGATTCATGTTTTTCATAAGAGACATTAAACTGTCTTCTGCTACTTGGTCAGGTGAAAGGCTGTAGACCGTAGCAACATCAGTTTTGGAAAGAGCTTCGTTTTTGTGGGCTTCTCAGATTAGCCTCAACTGGAGTGCATCCTTTTTGTCTTTATTTCAGATTTTACTCCCCACCTCTATTTGGCAACAGCACCATTATCATTGTCTCTCACCTGGACATTTGGATGCCCTCACCCATGTACTTCTTCCTCTGCCCCCTCTCCTTCCTGGAATTCTGCTACACCTTCAGTAGTGTGACCCAGCTTCTAGTCCACCTTCATGGACAAGACTGGACCATCACCTATGGAAGGTGTATGGTACAGCCGTACATGTTCTATGCCCTGGGCTCCACTGAGTGCGTGTTCTTGGTAGCTATGGCCTTTAGCAGCTATGCTGTCTGTCTGTCAAATTCTAGAATACGTGGCCATTATGCACCCCCGTCTGTACCAGACACTGGCCGTCATGTCACCTCCTGGCCAGGAGGCTTCATGAACTCTGTGATTCAGACAGGTCTTATGATGATGCCTCTGTGGCTTGCTTCACCTGAACCATTGCTGAAACTGATATTTTAAAACTGTTTTGTATACATAGTCATCAGTCTTTGCAGCGGCATTGTGAGATAGTTTCTATTGTTGTATTTCCTATTTATTCCTGACGAAACAGGTTCAAAGGTTTTAGGTAACTTATCTAAGTTCACATAACATATTTGGGATCATGCTCAGATTTACGTTTCTGTAACCCTAAATCCAACTATTACTACCACACATGGACAGAGATCATTTTGTGAGAGTGAATTTTTAATAGGGAAAGAATGAGGTTGGAAAGAATGGCAGTTGGTGAGGAGATTTTTTGTTTTGCATGGGTAGGCACCAAGAATTGAACCCAGGTCTCTGGCATGGCAAGTGGGAACTCTGCCTGCTGAGCCACCATGGCCCACCCTGGAGAGGAAATTAAATATGAGCTTTAGGGACTTCACGATTTTACTTCTGTCTATCTTGACCAATTCTAGACTTTTTGGAGTAACTCACATTTTTTTTTTGTCCAAGGGAATAAATTTTCCATGTTCAAAGATAATGTTTCCTGTAATAATAGTTCTAATTCTTTGAACTGTAATTACAGTTCAAGAACCATGATACCCAATATACTACATTGTCACATTTAATTCTTACAACATGAAAGATGAGTACTATTCCCCACCTCCATTTTACATGTATTTATCAAGGGACTGAAGGTTAGATAACTATTTTAAATTACTTAACTCAAGTTACAGAGGCACTAAGTAGAGGTCCAGGATTTAAATCTGGCCTGCCTACTCCCAAAGCCTACCCAACAAGGCTCTGACTAAGAATCCTTACTTTTATATTTATAACTCAAGGAACTAAACAACAAAGGTGAAACAATTTCATAGAATGCATCCATGAAATTTCATTCAGTTCTTTTGAACATTATATATATGAAAATCTTTGTATCCTAATGTGAGAATCAAGGTCTAAACAATGCAAGCATATGGAGTAACGTAATGGAGAAGGGGTTGTCTGAGCTAGAAGGACAGAATTTAACAAACTTATTTTGTGACTGATGTGTTTTTCTTTCATTTGGCACACAGAGAAAATGACCACTCAGTTATATTAAAGGGAGCATATTCCATACTCAAACCATTTTAAGAGGTCACTGGTCTAGTTGGCCATACCAAATTGCTTTTCAGAAGTCAAGTCCTGCGGGAGGCAAATTCCAACTCCATGGGAAAATTCACCCCTCAGGATTCCTTGCATCTTCTCATCCATGGCAGAGGCTTATTGAGCATCAAAGATGTTGGTTCCTGTAGCTATGCCAGAGCCAACGAGTGATTCCCAATTTCCCTAATTTGCCCATCTGAGAGAAGAATCAGAGGTAACTTCCCTGCTTGGAGTAGGACAATACTGACAGCACAGCACTTGTCTCCTTTTCTTTTTTAGAAACTGGCTGGATGGTGTTTTGCATATAAGATTTATAATCAGGGCTTCTTTACTAAAAAGAGACAGAGAGAGGAAGAGAAAAGAGAAGAGCAGGGTAGGATTGGCTCCAAAGAAAAAAAGTAAGGGATGATTTAGTAAGGAAGAAAGAATAAGAACTTATTTCAGTGCATACTAGGAAAGACTAATTATAAGCTTTACAACATTCCTGAGCATTAAAAAAAGTCATTAGATTTACTGGTATTAACCTTCAATTAAAATCTATAGATGCTTACTTGGGAGATAGTTCAGGTGTGTGTGTATGTGGGTTCTTTTAAGTGCAGAAGGGAAAGTCAAATACACCCATCTCAGAAACAGCAGCAGAAGAGAAGACTCCGCTGCACATGGGGAGTGTGTGTCTATTTTCTGGGTGGGAGCATGATCATGAAGTACGCACACATGTCTAGGGGGTGACCTCTCAGAGACCCAGTGGGATGCCAGGAGACTGAGCAGAAGGAAGGGGCATGTGTTCAGCACTAACCTCATTCATCTTCACTGCAATCTCCATGTGTGTGTACAAGAAGGTGACGGAACTTCTTTCCCCAAGCACTATTCCTGCATCCCAGAGCCCAGCTGTGCCTCCTCATTAACCACCATGTGAGGCAGATGGATTAAGGAGAGGAGAATTGGATTGGGTGCATGGAGTCCTCACCCATGCCACTCTTCAGTATATTTTGAAGGAATTTTTGTTTCTATATAGTTCTTTCTGGGACTGACGTGAGAGCTGGGCCATGGCATTTCCTTTATTACAAGCTCCCCCATACTTAGTGCTTTTGATTTTTTATACTTGAACTCCAGAGCTGGATCCATTTGAAGAGCCACTCTATTTACAAGGGTGTCAGGAAAGAGGGAAATATCCAGAAAAAGATGAAAACAATGGGAAACATTAATAGAAAAGGTTCAGGGATGATTTGATAGTACTCAGCATACAAATATTATTGCAGGTGGTATGGGATCAGTGGTTTTCCTTGCTCTCTGGCTACTGGAAGAGATAACCTTCAGCTAACACAGGGGGTTTGTGTAGCCACAGGAAATGACCTCCTAACCACCAGGGTGAAGTGACCCTGAGACAAGCCAGAAAGCGCAGCCCTTGGTGGTGGAGGTGTCCGGCCTCTAGGTTGACCACCACTTGCCCAGGAATGTTCCTGCCCCTCTTCTAGGACAAATAACCACAAATGATGATTCAGTGAGTAACCTTTATTTACCTCATTTGTACATTTATCTCTTGTTATCAGAGGCATTTGCAGATACCTTTTTATATTAGGAAATTTAGCTCTTTGTAATGTGAATTACCAATATTTGTTACGGTTTTCCATTTTTCTTTTTACTTTGTTTTGAAGGTTTATGAAATATGGAAGTTTATTTATGAATATTTTTTCATGTTTTGGTTTTGTGTTAAAGTTAGAAAGGCCTTTTTCATTGCAAGGTCAAAAATAAATTCCTTTATGGTTTCTTCTAGTTCTATTACAGTTTCTTTTTATATTTAAACACTTGATTAATTTTGAATTTATCCTGGTATAAGAGTTGAGGTATGTGTCCAACTTTATCTTTTTTCCAGATGGCTCACTAGGTGATTCAACAAAGTTTACTGAATAATGTCTTATCCCCACTTATTTGCATTGTATCATTATCAATCACTAAATTTAGTAAAAACTAAAGTTATGAACTTTCTTTCCATACATCCCTCTTTTCAACCATTCATGACACACTGTTTAAATTATTGAAATTTTAGACTGTTAATATTATCTTGAAGGAGTAATACCTTCTGTAACACTTTTATTTAAAATGTTTTTCTTGACTTCTCATTCTCGTTTAGTTTTGACATAAACTTTATAATGAGCTTATCCCACTCCAAAATAAAATCTTGTGGGGACTTCATTGGGATCATGCCGTACTCTAGTATTATGAATTGTCTTTGCCTTGTTTATGGTTTTTCGTTTGAATTCAACCTTGTATTATATTAATATAATGACCATTGCTTCTGTTTTTATCACATCTGCCTGGCATATTAATGACCATCTTCTCTTTTTAACCTTTTTTGAATAATTTTTCTCAGTGTAGGCTTTTCATTGTGACCCCATCTGAAAGCATTTTTATTTTAATGGGGAGGTTGAATTCATTTCATTTGTTGTTATAAAATAATGTATATTATTATTATATGTTTTGTCCTAAATATATTATTCTGTGTTTGGATTGTTTAGATGATCTATTTGGACAGGTTGAGTCAGATTATGCACTACAGAAAATTTAGGTTCTGGACAAAATAAACCTTTCTTCCTTTGGTCTTCCCTACCCCTGTATTCGGAATTACCTTAATCTCAACCTGGTCAGCCTTATTCTTATCTCTAAATACCAGGTAATACACATATAGAACAGCATCTCAGAACCCCACAGTTCCATTCATAATGTTGAAAGCCTCACAACTTTTTTTTTTTTTTTTTAGCAACAAATTTAGAATGTTGATGGACTGTTGACTTTGGACATTATACATGATGCCCAATGAATGGAGGTGGCTACAGGATGCACTGAAAGCAGGGAGGTGTATGGACATTTGCACACTCATGTTTATTGGAGCACTATTCATTATTTGCAATGGCTCAAGGTTGACTGAGGGTACCTAAGAGTACCTAAGGTGGCCTAAGCAGGTACTGTGGTCTATACATATAGTGGAATATTGAGAGCTGCAGGAAGGAATGCAGTCATGAGGCATGTAGCTGGGTGAATGGACCTTGAGGGCAGTACATTAAGTGAAATGAGCCAGAAATGAAAAGACAAATATTATAACACCTCATTAATATGGACTGAATATATAAGGTACAGTCTCTGAGAATTGAATTCAAGGGAATAGGTTATCAGTGAAAGGCTTATTATAAAGATTCCTAAATTGTGAGCTCTTACAGCTGTCATATCTATTCCTGAGTTGTAACAGTTTTTTATTTCCAAATTCTTAGATGCTGAGCTCTTTGTGTATAACCTGGTCTTCCCCCAGATCTTTGGGTATCTACGTGTCACTTCAGACTCAGACCTAGAGTTCTGCAGCTGTGAAAATCAGCACTACCCCATTCAGCAACTGTTAAAAAAGCTGAAACAGAGATCACACTTGAATTAGAGATATGAATGAAGCTGATCTAGTTAGGACTAAGGTAAATCAGGTTAGAGTAAAGGATAATATTGGCTGTGTTTTAAAACCTGCACTCTTTATGAGACCAAATGAAAATAAGTTTATTTGGTGCAAAATTTATATTTACTGTAGCACACTGTCTAATTTAACTTGTATGATCAGTTTATTGGACTAGCATAATTACATGGAATGTTGAAGACGGACTGAGGTATTGTTAGTTTGTACAGATAAATATCATGCCCTGATATATCCCAGAGTAATTTGGGCAGAAAATAAAAAAGTATTTGCAAAGTCCTATTGAGGGGATAGAAGAAAAAGAAAATGTAAATATTAAACTGCCCCACCTGTGGAATTCCTGCTATTCTTGCAAGCATTGGAGACTACCAATTTAATAGACCCTGAATCTTGGGTCTTGCTCATATGAAACTCACTTCTGCAAAGGAGAACTAAACTTACTTATAATTATGCCAGTGTCACCCCCAGACTGCCTCTTTTGTTGTTCAGATATGGCCTGTCTCTTTAAGCCAACTTGACAGGTGAACTCACCACCCTCCCCCCCTACATGGGACATGACTCCCTGGAATATAAATGTCCCTGGCAACGTGGGTCAGGACTCTCAGGGATGAGTCTGGCCATTGCATAATGAGATTGGGAAAGCCTTCTTGACCAAAAGCAGGAAGGGAGAAATGAGACAAGATAAAGTTTCAGTGGCTGAGAGATTTCAAACAGAGGTGAGCAGGTATCCTGGCGGTTATTCTTATGCATTATATGGATATCCATTTTTAGTTTTAGTGGATTAGAATAGCTAGAAGGAAATATCTGAAACTGTTGAGCCATAATCCAGTAGCCTTGATTCTTGAAGAAGATTATATAACTATATAGCTTTTACAGTGTGATTGTGTGATTGTGAAAACCTTGTGACTGACACTCCCTTTATCCAGTGTATGGACAAATGAGTTAGAAAATAAGAACAAAAATAAATAAATAATAGGGAAGATAAGGGGTATGGGATATTTTGGGTTTTTTTTCTGTTTTTATTCTTAGTGTTTTTGTTTTTTTGAGTAATGAAAGTGTCCAAAAATTGATTGTGGTGATGAATGCACAACTATATGATGATGCTGTGAGCCATTAATTCTGCACTTTGGATGATTATATGGTATGTAAATATATAATATATCTCAATAAAATTGCATAAAAATTAACATTCTGAATATGTAATGAACCTATTTGGTTTGGTAGCAAGTTAATTTCAGTAATATGCACATACAGTTTTTCCTTTTTCCCCTCTGTCCTTTCAATATTTTTTGTACTTATTACCACTTATGTCTTTGTTCACTGTATATCCCAAAACATAGCTATATCATTACTTTTTGTGCATTTGCATTTTAGCACCTGTAGAAAGTGATAACTGGAATTAAATACCAAACAATACAATAAAATAATTCTGACATTTATAATTTCCCTAAGCTTAAAAAATATATAAATGCATAAAATGTGGTGTGTGCATACAAAGGAATATTATGGAGCAATAGAAAGAAATGAAGATCTGATACATGGCATAACAGGGATGAGCCTTGAATGCATTATGGTAGACACAAATGTACAAATAAATATGATTCCATTTATATGAAATATTCATAATAAGCAAATTTATAATGACAGAAAATAGATTAGAGGTTAGAAGAAGCCTAGAGGAATTGAAGACTAGGGAGTTACATGTTTTCTATTCTAAGTAATGAAAAAGATCTGGTAATGGATGGTGGTGATGGTAGCACAGCACTGAAATGTAATTAATGACACTGAATTGTACACATATGAATGGTTCAATGGTAACAAATAGACTTTTTTTAAAAAAAGAATGAGGATTGACATTCTAGATAGTCTAGATGTATTAGTTAGTGTTCTCTCAGGAAACAGAACATATCTGTAAATGTTACGAGATTTATAAGAACTGTCTCACAGAACTGTAGGGTTGCACAGGTGCAAATTCAATAGAGCAGGTGTAAGACAGGAGCTCTGATGAAGGTCCTCAGTGAATTTTCCAGGAAAAGCTGCTGAAGTAGAAATGAAAAGTCTCCCTTCTGATTGCTGAAGTCATCACTTCTCCTTTTACAGTCATCAACGGACTGGTGAGACATCTCTCATTGTTGAAGGCTATGGCCTCAACTGATTGTAGACAAAATCAGCCATAGGTGCAATCAACTTACTGATAATTTCAGTTCACAAAATGTCTTCACAGTAACAGGCCAGTGCTTGCTTGAACAAATGACTGAACACCATCACCTGGCCAATTTGACATATGAGCCTGTTGGATCTGGCCTTACTTGGTCTGGAGTCCTGGTCCTTGACTCACTGAGACAAAGAATTGAAACTCAAGTCAAAGTTGGGAAAGCAAGCTGATTTATTAAAAGCAGCGAGTTAGATGATTTATTACAAGCAGCAAGTAAAGAGAGGAAGAAAACCTGGCTGGGAGTCTTGGTAAATGCAAGTTAAAGTTGGGAGAGCAAGGTGATTTGTTAAAAGCAGCAAATAAAGAGAAGAAGAAATATATCCTAAAGAAGGATGGGCTCAATTGGTGAAGAACCAGACTGGCCCCAACTACAATTTAGTTCAGGGTTTTGTGGGGCCAGCTGATGGTCGTATTGTGCACATGTTAGTAGGGAATTTTGGTTTTTTTTTCCTTTATGGCTTTGTTTCTTGCTTTAACAGGGTGTTTTGGCATGCTTAACTCAATTTAACCATCCATTAAAGGTGGTTTTAGCCTCCTGGGGGCAACCTTGGGGTAGTCCCCTTTTTCTCATGAAGTGGGCTTATGACTTCTTAACTACCTAACCTTCCCCCCTCTGAGTGATGGCCCTCTGAATTCTTTGGGAGGTAAGACTATAACTGTTCTGACTACTTCCTGCTGACTGGGGGTACTGAGCATTTCAGAGGAACTATATCACTCCTGTTTGTCCCATCTTTATAGATTTGGGAATGGTTGTTGATGGTCGTCCAGAGGGCTGGTGATGGGATCAGTGGTGTAGTCACAGCAGAGAAACATTCTTGGGAATAATGCATGCAGCTGGTCAGTTATGAATTTTCTTATTACCCTAAGGAGGAGAGGAACAGTTAGCAGTATTAGAAAAATTCATAACTGACAGGCTGCATGCATTATTCCCAAGAATAAAGCTTTTTTATGGGGCCAGCTGATGGTAGAATTGTGCACACATTACTAATGGGCTTTCTTTCACCTTACTCTCCAGGCTTCGGGATCCCAGAAAGGGAGACAGAATTTACAGATGGAGACACGGTGAACTGCAGCCAGGAGAGAGTCCCAAGGGGATGTGTCAAATGAAAGGGAAAAAAGACAAAAGGACAAGGATGAGGAGGAGGCAGGACCTGACAGAAGGCCCAAAGAGACAGCAGCTGTATAGGTCCAGGTGGAGGATGCCATATCTTGAGTAGAGACCCTGGAAGCAAGATTGAGGAGAAAGTTCCTTAGCCATGTTGACAGCAGACTAGATGCTAGTCAAGTTTGAAATGGGTTACAAAACAGAGAAAAAGGGGGCTGTGGCTAGGCATGTTCTGAGGTCCCAACAATGTTAAAGATGGAGAATGCCACCAGATAAAAGAGAAGTTGCAACCAGAGCAGAGAAGGGGGCAAGTCAGTTCAGGGACAGAGAGACAGACAAGGTGGAGAAGGAAAAGAAATACCAAAGGAAAAAAACCACAGGCCAAGACAAAGCAAATGACAAGGAGAGTCATAGATTTGAGAAGGGCTCCTGGGTTTCAGCACCAAATGATGTTGGCCCAGCCTTATCTGGCCAGGAGTTCTGGTCCTTGACTTGCTGAGACAAAGAATTGAAACTTGAGTCGAAGCTTGGAGAGCAAGGTGATTTGTTAAAAGCAGTGAGTAAAGAGAGGAAGAAAGGGCTCATCCTTGATGAAGAATCAGACTGGCCTTGGCTACAGTGTAGTCCAGGGTTTTATGGGGCCAGCTGATGGTAGAATTGTGCACATATTACTAAGGGGCTTTCTTGGGTTTTTTTCCCTTGTGGCTTTGTTTCTTGCTTTAACAGGGTGTTCTGATACACTTAGCTCAATTTAACCATCCATTAATGGTGGAATGTTCTGATTGCAGTTTGCTCAATTTAACCATCCACTAAAGGTGGTTTTAGCCTCCTGGGGGCAGCCTTGGGGTGGTTCCCTTTGCCCATGAGGTGGGCTCATGACTTCCTAACCACCTAACAAACCCAACAATCACACAAGTTCTCAAGAAAATTTACTTCCTAAGTATTCTTTTGCAGAAAGCCACTGGAGACAGCTCCACCAAAATGAAGTGAATTGACAAAGAAGCAGCGATCTTGGGATTGTAGCTTCTACTTGACACAGAGAGCAACCAATAGAGACTAGAGCAAGTCAGAAGCCTCCAGAAGAATGTTTCCAAGAAGAATTGGCAGAAGGTCAAATGTGAATGACCATATTCAGAGGAGATTCAGATATTTGATAGAGAGTTTGAGGTTGATTTATGGTAACTTCTGTATTTAGAAACTAACAAGATTTAAAAAATATAAAATAATGTACAACTGCTAGAAAAACAATCATTTTTACAGGAATGGTGCTATAGTTATATCTAAACTTTCTAAACTCCAAAGTGCATTCAGAGTCATAGTAAACACTGAGCAGTAATCAAACCCAGTTCAGTTTGTAACTGCTGGGATGTTGGAGAGTGCACACATATGTGGATGGGGCAGGAAAGAAAATAATAAATTCACATTGTCCGTTTGTAAAGATAATGTCTAAAACTGAAAAATCCAAAAAAAGTTGAAAATCAAGCATTGAAAGTTATTGCTTTTGAAATAAAGGTAAATAAGTGGGGAGGTGAGGTGTCCATTTTAATATGTTTTGTAGAATTAGTTGGCTCTTCAAATTCTAAGCATATATAACTTTGATAAAAATAACACTTTTAATAAGTCAATTCACTTACAATGTGACAAAAAAGTACACAAACTGTACATGGATAGAATGGAAATAGATATAGGAAAAAGATGATGCTGAAAATGAAAATATTGGAAATGTAACCATAAGATAATGGATATAAACTCAAGGAATTAATAATTTTTAGGGATTTTATCTTTTTTAGATTTATTTACCACCAGATAGATATTCCATGCAAAGATATTGCTTCTGCCAATAACCATGAATATCCATGAAAGACAGAATTAAAAGGCAGACGGGAATTCACAGAGAGGATAGGCTATATGCAAAGATTACATAGCAAGTCATTACCTAACCAAATACTCAACCCAAATCTACAGCTTCTCCAGGAAAAGATCTTTTGGAAAGTTCTTCCAATTCTTTACTGGAGGGAAATCTAAGGAAAACCTATGTCTCCTCTTTTCCTTTCTGAATCACCAGATTCCTTACTGCTTCCTTGACTTCTCTGTTTCTTAAAGTGTAGATTATGGGGTTCATCAAAGGAGGAATCAGATTATATAGCAGTGCCACAAACTTGGTCACATCATGAGAGTTCCTTGGCTTGGGAGTCAGGTACACGTAGATGATAGTACTGTAGAAAATGGACACCACTGTGAGATGGGAGCCACAGGTCCCAAGGGCCTTCTGTCTCCCCCCAGGTGTCTTTATCCTCAATACACTATGGGCAATGCGCCCATAAGAGACCAAGATCAGTGAGACAGGAAAGACAAGGAAGACGCTGCTTAGCATCATAAACTCCTTCTTGTAACTTTAGATGTCCACACAGGCCAGTTGCATGATTGGGGGTGTCTCACAGTAGAAATGGTTTATCCACTGATGCCCACATCGGGGAAGGGTCATTGTGATAGGGGTGTGGATCAATGAGTTGCCAAAACCAAGACACCAGGATATGCTGGCCAGTGTCCAGCACAGCTGCGGTGGCATTAAGGTGACATAATGCAAGGGCTGGCAGATAGCAACATAGCGGTCATATGCCATCATGGCCAGAAGGACACACTCAGTGCCCCCCAGACCCAGTGTGATGAGGAGCTGGACCACACATCCAACAAAGCTTATGGATTTGTCTGGCTGCCCAAGATTGACCAACATCTGAGGGCTGATGCAGGTCACATGAGTGAGGTCAATAAAAGAGAGATGAGTGAGGAAGAAATACATGGGTGTGTGGAGATGAGGGTCCAGGCAGGAGACCAGAATGATGGTCCCATTGCCCATGAGTGTTAGAAGGTAGTATATCAAGATGAACACAAATAAAATGCTTTCTAGCCATGGCTGTTGTGAGAAGCCCACCAAGATGAAGCCTCCTTCAAATGTGGAGTTTTCTCTTCCCATCACCTTCTGGGTGACCTGCAAGGAAAGGAAAAAAAAAGCATTTGGCCGTTATACCATTCCTGTGGTGTGTGAGAATGCGACCTCTAAGTAAACTTAGTCAAAAATTCCTGTTCATTCATTTACCCCTCTGTTTGCACAAGAAGAGACAGCTGGTCAATTTAGGAGTCCCTTATTGAGGCATAAAAAAATGACATGGGTAGAAGACAATGCTAAGAGACTCCTGCAAGAATTCCCACATAGCACAATTCCCTCCCCCTACTTTTCTCTCAGAACCCCACTCCTTATTTAGATGCAGTCCCTAAAGGCCTAGAGCTTCTCACATCTTTGTACTTCATAAGATCATCTTCTATACCTTCTAAATGACCTGTTCTGTGTTCCATGCCTTCTCACCTAATTGTCAGTTAAACATCAACCAAGCCATTAAGTTCCCCTATGAGATGAAAAGCACTAAAATTGCTTCCATTAAAGGCAGAAATTTTCCTAAGATAGTGAATAGGATGAACTTCTCCAAGTCTCAAGTTTGAAGAAATCTATTTTGCTGATAAATGGACATGACTCAAAAAAGACAGCCAGATAAGGAGAAGGTAAAGATGCAGTCTGATGTTGACATCTTCACCCTGCTGATACTAATAAACTGGTGCAAAAAGAGTAGACCAGACCTTCCCTCTCCTGTCCCCACCAGGCCCTCTTCTTGTTGCTTCTCCTCTTCCTCACAGTTGCATTGATATTTGTTTAACTAGTATTACACCTGATTAAAAATAAGTCAGTGGAGGGCGGCTGCCATGGCTCAGCAGGCAGAGCTCTGACCTACCGTGCTGGAGGTCTGGAGTTCGATCCCTGGTGCCTCCTGCCCATATGCAAATTAAAAAAAAAACGTTAAAAATAAGTCAGTGGAGACTGAGAGTTGTATTTCCCCTGAACACACATGCAGAAGGGAAAACCCTGTTCCAAACTAGAAATATCAATATCCATGACTAGTGAACTTTAGGAAGAATATTGGTTTAGAAATTCAAGGTTAATTCATGACTCCCTACTCAAACTGCTTAAAAGGTAGGGCTGAACACTCAGCAATTACCATTTCAATTTGCCTCCTTTTTGTGACAGACAAAATATGTTTAGCATTTTGTATATTAAAATCTTCACATAGTGAGTTCATTCAGCCCACACAGTGGCCCACTTTTAATACCAAAAAAACCCCACAACAACAAATGTGTTGTTGTGGGAAGAAACATATATTACACCAGTTCATTGGGTTTTCTCCCTCGTGTGCATGAGGATCACCATGAGGACTTGTTAAAGCACAGGTCACTGGGCCTCCCCCAGAGTTTCTAATTCAGTACATCTGAGCTGGGGTTCAAGAAATTGCCTTTATAACAGGTTCTTATGAGATATTAATGTTGCTGGTTGTGGACCACACTCAGAGAGCCACTGTCTTACCTTTTTTTTTATTTTTCCAAAGTAATCTTTATAATATCTTTCATTGAGTAGACACTCAACAGCAGTTTCCTTAATGAAATAATTAGTCATCAGATTGATGAAGAAATTATTAAAAATGACCTTATAATATTGAGTAGAATTCATGAAGAAGTTGGTGGCAGAACTCTAGCTCCTGGGACCTGAATGATGTCTGGGTTGCACATTTTATCATCCTCACATGCTCAAAAATCAACCTCCTTCACTTGTCAGTGTTTATTCCAATTGGCAAAAGCCCCCAAAAACTAAACCATTAATAGATACATACAAGGCGGAATGTACATTTCTGCACATATTTGTCCATGTACATATTTGCATAGGATACATATAGCATCTGAGGGATTTGAGGGAAATGGTTATTGCTAATCATCACAGAAAAGCAGATGATTTAACAGAGGATGCTTGGAAATAGTATCCAACAGCTACATATCCCAGAAAAAACAACAAGACACTTCCTAAAGGTGAGGAGCACACCCTCAGGTCTAAAATCTAAACATCTTATTTGCAGTGTAGGTGACTGTGTGCACAGGTTGATGGCAGAGTTTGGCTTTGGAAAGGTGGAGAGTGGGCCAAAGAAGTAATGACACAGGCAAGCCATTTAAAAAAATGCCTGACTCTGTATTTACAGGAGGAGAAGAAAAATGTTTACATTAGGCAAGCCCCACAATTTCTGTCTCCTTTGGCTGGAGAGAAGTAAAAGCTAAACAAACATACAAAAAAACCCAGATGTTAAGAAAAGAAACAGTGATCTTGCAGAGAGGCCCTGGCTGTCCCTCACACAAATTTCATGCAAGTTGTTAGTTTATGAAAACACTTGTCCTTCAATGATGAACAATGAAAAAGAGCTAGCAGAGAGCCTGTACAAAATAACATAAGGAAAATGTGCTCAAAAGAATAGGAAATAAACGTATCAGATAAAGGACACAAACCAGAATAAATGGTGCCAAGGAGCAAAGGAAAATTGGAAAAAGCATTTTACCATGAATAATAATGTCTACAAATGACAAAGCAATCACCTCTAAGAAGCATGAATCTAGTGAAGACATTCACAACTTCAAGAAACATAAGAAAAACAGGATAAGAAGCCTGACCCAGCAGTGAGGCAGGAAACACAGGAGAATATTATACTCCAGCAGAAATGAAGACAAAATTGAATGGGAGTACACACAGTAAAGTCATAGAAGAAATAAATAAGAGAAGTGAGTGAATTGAAACAAAAATAAATGAAGGGCTTTTAAAGGAATCAGAAAATTTAGCTATGAAAGGAAGGCAAAGTAAGATTCGAGTAAACAATGAAGAAAATAAAACTAGTCAAACATTTAAACATACTAATAGAAAACATTCCTGAAATTAAAGAAAATTTGACTCTATAGATTTGAAGAACATATCATATCCTCACAAAACTGACTCAAAGCAGTCAACACTGAGACACTTCCTGGTAATGTTAGTGAATGTCAAAGATATAGAAGCCTTTGGGCAGCTAGACATATGGATTAAACCTCTTGTGACAGCAAACAATTCAATTTGGCCTCAGACATCAAGACAATATTCAACACTGGAAGACCCTAAAGCAGAGTCCATAACATCCACATCACGTCTGCACATGGGGCCCATTGAACTCAAGTAAAT